>CAUYLG010050559.1:0-14017 GCA_963573385.1 Cacajao melanocephalus
TCAGCCTTTTTGCACTGGTTTCTTCCCATTTTTGTGGATTTATCCACCTGTCGTCTTTGTAATTGCTGACTTTCAGATTGGGTCTGAGTGGACGTCCAGCTTGTTGGTGATGAAGTTTTTTCTGTTTCTTAGTTTTCCTTCAGTGGACACCCCTTCCCCACAGAGGTAGGCCTTCCCGGGTTCAGCTGTGCTTACTGTGAAACTCTCAGTCCTCAGCGCTTCCAATTGCTGTTCTCCTTGTGGGGATGGGACCAGCCAAGCCCGACTCAAAAGGCACCCAGTCCCATATACTCCAAACTGAGAAGCGCCACACCAGCCAAAAGAGTCGCACTGGCGACCCGTGTGCCTCCGCTGGGAATCTCCCAGTTTGTGGGCAACAGAAATTCGTCTGAAATGGCGGCATCCACTCGCTCTCTGCGCTTTCACTGGGAGCTACAATCCTGAGCTGCTACTAATTGGCCATCTTGGATCTCTCTCCTTTGTGTCTCTTTTTATGCCAGTACTATGCTGATTTGATTACTATAGCTTTGTATTACATTTTGTTTTTTTGTTTTATTTTAGAGACAGAATCTTGCTCTGATGTCCAGGCTGCAGTGCAGTGGTATGATCATAGGTCAGTGTAGCTACAATCTCCTTGGGCTTGTGGGATTCCCCTGCTTCAGCCTCCTGAATAGCTGGGACTACAGGTGTGCACCACTGTAGCCAGCTTGTAGTATATTTTGAAGTCAGGAAGTGTGATGCCTACAGCTTTGTTCTTTTTACTCAGGATTACTTTGGCTATTTGAGGTCTTTTGTAGTTCCATATAAATTTTAGAATTTTTTTTCTATGTCTGTGAAGAGTACCTTTGCTATTTTGATAGAGATTGCACCAAATCTGCAAATTGCTTTGGGTAGTACTGTTATTTCAACAATATTCTTCCAATACATGAATATGGGATAGCTTTCTTTTTTCTTTTTTCTTTTTTTGGCATCATCTTCAATTTATTTCATCAGTTTTATAGTTTTCCTTGTATAGTACATTGATTCTTAGGTATTTTACATTCTTTGTAGCTATTGGAAATGGGATTGTTCTCAACTTCTTTTTCAGATTGTTTGCTGTTAGTGCATACAAATGCTACTTGTTTTTTTATGTTGAATTATCCTGCAACTTTACTGAATTAATTCATCAACTCTTAACAGTTCTGTTGTTGGAGTCTTTTTTTTAAGAGAGAGACAGGGTCTCACTGTATTGCCCAGGCTGGTCTTGAACTCCTGACCTCAAGCAATCCACCCACCTCAGCTTCCCAAAGTGTTAGGATTACAGGTATAAGCCAGCACAGCCCATTGAGTCTTTAGATTTTTCTAAGTATAAGACCATGCCATCTACAAACAAGGCTAATTTGACTTCTTCGTTTGCAATTTGGATGCCCTTTATTTCTTTCTCTTGCCTAATTGCTCTGGCCAGAATTCCCAATATTACATTGAATAAAAGTGGTAAAAGTGGGCATCTTTTTCTTGTTCCAGATCTTAGAGGAAAGGCTTTCAATTTTTCTCCATTTAATACAACGTTAGCTGTGGGTCTGTCATATATAGCTTTTATTATTTTGAGGTATGTTCCTTCTATACCAATGGGTTTTTATCATAAAGTGATGCTGAATTTTTTAGAAAGCCTTTTCAGAGTCTATTGAAATGATCATATGGTTTTTGCTCTTGGTTCTGTTAATATGATGTGTCATGCATATTGATTTGTGCATGTTGAACCATCCTTGCATCCCTGGGATGAATCCCATTTGATCATGGTGAATGATCTACACTCACAATATTGTACAACCATCGCCACTATTTCCAAAACTTTTTCATCATCCCAAACAGAAACACTGTATCCACCAAGCAATAACTCCTCATGCTCCCTGACCCCAGCTCCTAGTAACCTCTATTCTGCTTTCTGTCTCCATGAATTTGCCTTTTCTCGGTATCTTATATAAATAGAATTATACAATATTTGTCCCATGTCTAGTTTCTTTCACTTAGCATAATGTTTTCAGGCTTCATCTGTGTTGTCAAAATATCAGAATTTCATTACTTTTTAAGGCCAGACAATATCCCCAACAGTGTATGAGGATCCCAATTTCTCCATTTCCTTACCAACAGTTGTTTTTCTTTTTTTCTTTCTTTTTTTTTTTGAGATGGAGTCTTGCTCTGTCACCAGGCTGGAGTGCAGTGGCATGATCTCAGCTCACTGCAACCTCCGACTCCCAGATTCAAGTGATTCTCCTGCCTCAGCCTCCCAAGTAGCTGGAATTACAAGCGCCCGCCACCACGACTGGCTAATTTTTGTATTTTTGGTAGAGACGGGGTTTCACCATGTTGGCCAGGATGGTTTCGATCTCCTGACCTCATGATCCACCCGCCTCGGCCTCCCAAAGTGTTGGGATTACAGGCGTGAGTCACCACGCCCGACAGTTTTTCATTTTAAAAAATTATCCTAGCCATCCTAGGCTCTGTCTACTTTTGTCACATAATGTGTTACTGTGGAAAGAAGCACGGATCTACACAGAAGTCCCAGCTTCACCACTAACAGACTAACAGTGTGAGGTGGACAATCCTGGAGCTCTTAGAGCCTCAGTTTCTTTCTCTGTAAAGTGGAGCTAATAATGCCTGCCTGGCAAGGCTGTATAGGTGGAGTGAAGATAACAATGCATATAAAACACTACTACAGACTCTAGAAGGTGGTAGCTATTATTTTCCACAGAATGTAAGCTTAATGGAGGCAGGGATTTGGTCTGTTAGGTACACCTTAGTCTCCCAACCCCTGGAGCAGTGAGTGGCGCTCAGTAGGCACTCCAAAACTATGTGAGGAATGAATGAATGAACTGTTAACAAGCAGAGCTATCTGGAAGTGAGTTGTCATGGATAGTGAGGGTGCTGTTACTGGCCGTGTTCAAGCGTGATCTGCATAAACACTGAGTGGTGACTATGCACTGGGCCCCGTGGAGAGATACCAAGATGAAAACGCACCCACCTAGCCTTCAAAGAGCAAAAGCTTCAGAATTGTGGGAACATAAGTACCCCATAACGTACGATGCAAGCCATGCAGGCTCCTGGCAGAGTGGGGTCCCTAGGGAAGATAGCCAGGAGGGCTAGGGGCTTGAACTGGACCACCTCTGGGGCAGGTGTGGCCCCGACCCAGTGAGGCCAGCTTGGCTGCGGCCACCTACCCTGTCCCAGGTGCTGCCAGACCGCGACGGAAAGCGCTGCATGTTCTGTGTGAAGACAGCCACCCGCACGTATGAGATGAGCGCCTCAGACACGCGCCAGCGCCAGGAGTGGACAGCTGGTGAGTGCTCGCTAGGTGGCTTGGGTCTAGCTGGTCCTCAGGTGCTTCATCTGTGTAAAGGGGATGCTGGAGAGTGGACTCGGGAAACTCCTAAGGCCCCTTTCTGGTCGTGTGCAAGGATTCAACTGACCCACTCCCGCTCCTCGCTCTTCTGCAGCCATCCAGACGGCGATCCGGCTGCAGGCCGAGGGGAAGACGTCCCTGCATAAGGACCTGAAGCAGAAACGGCGCGAGCAGCGGGAGCAGCGGGAGCGGCGCCGGGCGGCTAAGGAGGAGGAGCTGCTGCGGCTGCAGCAGCTGCAGGAGGAGAAGGAGCGAAAGCTGCAGGAGCTGGAGCTGCTGCAGGAGGCGCAGCGGCAGGCCGAGCGGCTGCTTCAGGAGGAGGAGGAGCGGCGCCGCAGCCAGCACCGCGAGCTACAGCAGGCGCTCGAGGGTCAACTGCGCGAGGCGGAGCAGGTGGGGCTAGCTCCCAGCGCCGGAGGGCGAGACCGGAGGGCTGGGAGGCTGCGGGGCGGGCCAGGAGCGGAGCGCCCAGGGCGGAGCCTGGACAGAGGGCGGAGCTCCTGGGTTGAGGGGCGGGGCTTGGAATGAGAGATTGTTGGGACAGAGTCTGGGGGTTTGAGAGATTTGGGATGGGGCCTCCGCCAGGGGCAGGACTACGGCTAAGAAAGGGGTGTGGGGCATAGTCCGAGCCCGTGGATGGATGGGGCCTGGTTTGGAGACCTTGGCTGGGGGTTGGGGCTTGGGCCCAAGGAGCCGTTGAAGACCATATGATTGGGGATTAGATTGGACCAAGTGTGGACTAGAATTGAACTGAGTTTACAGTGAAACCAGTTTGAGAGGCAGGCGGGACGCATATGGAGGCGGACTAGGCGTGCAGAGGCAATTAGATTTAGGATTTAAGCGATCTGGATCTGGAGTCAGAAAAGGGTAGATTCAGTCCTAGCTCTGCTTCTTAACGAGCCTGGTAATACCAGGCAGGTTACTGAGCCTTATCAGTAAAATGCTAATGCTAATAGAACTTTGCTCATAGAGGTATGGTGAGGGTTAAATGAGGAAACACTTGTAGTGTCCAGTAACTTTTCGTTGTAACAATTGTAATTATAGTCACCTCCTTCCTAGCATCAGCCATGATTATAACGTATTATTATGTATTAGAATAATAATTATTAAGCTAGTGCTAGGAAGGAGATGACCATAACATGTTTTAATCTCTTATTTAAATATATAATGTTGTTAAATTACATGTTACATGATTATGATTATGATTAAGGGTGGTACTAGGAAGAGAATAACTTAAGCCCGTTTCCCCCGTATGGCATCTGTTCACCGACCATTATCTGTTCCAGTCAGGCTCTCAGAAAGAGGTCAGATCAGGAAACCCCTGACATGAAGGAATTCCCCAGACCCTCACCCCTAGACAGCTTAGCAGAGTCCTGGAGAAAGATGGGCAACATGCCCACTCCCCTCCTCCCCTACCCCCAGGTGCCTCTTTTGACCTGGCTCTGGGTCCACCACCTCCCCCCTCCTCCGCAGGCCCGGGCCTCCATGCAGGCTGAGATGGAGCTGAAGGAGGAGGAGGCTGCCCGGCAGCGGCAGCGCATCAAGGAGCTGGAGGAGATGCAGCAGCGATTGCAGGAGGCCCTGCAACTAGAGGTGAAAGCTCGTCGGGATGAGGAATCTGTGCGACTCGCTCAGACCAGGTAGGCCTGAGGAACCTCTTCTGGGTCTCCCACCACTCCTCTGGAACCCACCCCAGTTTTCCTGCTTGCGGCGCACCTGCAAGGTGCCTTGGCACTAGAGACTACCCAGTACACACCCGCCTGGCAGACTGCTGGAAGAGGAGGAAGAGAAGCTGAAGCAGCTGATGCAGCTGAAGGAGGAGCAGGAGCGCTACATCGAACGGGCGCAGCAGGAGAAGGAAGAGCTGCAGCAGGAAATGGCACAGCAGAGCCGCTCCCTGCAGCAGGCCCAGCAGCAGCTGGAGGAGGTGCGGCAGAACCGGCAGAGGGCTGACGAGGATGTGGAGGTGAGGCCTGGGGTGGGATGGAGGCTGGCAGGGTAAGCTCATTAGGGCGCAGGCTCTGGAGCCAGGCTACCTTCCCTCAAACCCGGGCCCTAGCAGCCACTGTCTGTGTGACTTAGGACAAATTCCCCAACTTCTTGTAGTCTCTCATCTGGGAAAGGAAACTGATAATAGCATTGTTATGAAGGTTAAACGAGATGATACGTGATATTTAGTATGTAGTAAGTGCTGAAGAAACACTTGCTGCTGCTATTTTTGTTAACATTACTATTAATCTGGCAAAAATTTTTTCTTCTACCCTTCCAAGCCCCTGTCTTGCTATCCCTATACTTTGGCTCTAGTCCTTGGAGCCCAAATCTCCATAAATTCAAACACAGAAATATGTAACATAGAAAGGGAAAGTTCCTCTGTGACCCCTACCCACCCCCTCACACACACACACCTCACAGCCGCTGCTAATGGCTCCGTGAAATGTTGAACAGAGTCTCTTAGAGGAGGTCCTGGAAAGATGGTGTAGTGCAGTGGCTTGGAGCTCAAGTGTATCCCTGGGCAAGTCACTTAACCTCTTCTGAACTTGTTTGTTGTTAACTCCTGCTCTGGAAGTTAAATAAGATAATAAATACACTTAGCACATTTTAGCTGTTCAATAAACGGAAACTATGACTATGGTTACTTTTTACGTTTTGGAGGTCCATGAGTCCCCTGAAATTGGAGGCAAACTCTATTCATATATACATTAATAACTCTCTATGAGCGTACTTTTTTTTCCGGGGAGATGATCAGTAGTCTTGGTCAGATTTTAAGAGGCTGTGAACCTGAAAAGATCAAGACCCTGTGCCATGGATAGCGGTTCTGATCACTCCCCACTGGCCCTGCCCATACAGGCTGCCCAGAGAAAACTGCGCCAGGCCAGCACCAATGTGAAACACTGGAATGTCCAGATGAACCGGCTCATGCATCCAATTGAGCCTGGAGGTGAGAAGGGATAGACTCTGGGGCTTTCCTTGGAGCTGGGAGGGAGAAAGGAGGGATAAAGAGATACCTCCAGCTCTCCAAGGGTCAGCAAAGACAGGTTTGGAAGTCAAGAGACTCCCCTTTCCTCTGAGGGCTGAGGCAAGGCCCCTTGCCTCTATCCTTTGCATGCCTTTCTCCTTACTTGCCTGCCTTCTCTCTGCCAGATAAGCGTCCAGTCACCAGCAGCTCCTTCACAGGCTTCCAGCCCCCTCTGCTTGCCCGCCGTGACTCCTCCCTAAAGCGCCTGACTCGCTGGGGATCCCAGGGGAACAGGACCCCCTTGTCCAACAGCAATGAGCAGCAGAAGTCCCTCAATGGTGGGGGTGAGGATCCTGCCCTGGCTTCCACCTCTCAGGAAGATAAACTGGATCCAGCACCAGAAAATTAGCCTCTCCTAGCCCCTTGTTCCTCTCAATGTCATATCCACCAGGACCTGGCCACAGCTGGCCTGTGTGTGATACCAGCTCCTACTAGGAGAGGGAGCTGAGGTCCTGCTGCCAGGGACTCAGTCCCTCCAACCGTAAACAAGCCAGGACGGAACCTGGTTCATCCTTCATACCAGCTCCAAGCCCCAGACCATGGAGGCTGTCTGGGATGTTGATCCTTGGGAAGTTGGCCCTGTGCTTTAGACCAAGGACCCGATGACTGGGCTAGGAAAGAGTGAACAAGCAAGCTGGGGCCACCTGCCCCCAGGTGGCCACCAAGTTGTAGAAGCACATTTCCAAATAAAAACTGCTCTTAGAATGAACTATTGGCTCAGGTCTGTCCATCTTTTCTGCCATTTCCTCCCTTCCTCCCTCAAGTCCAGTTATAGGTTCCAAAGGGTGGTAAAATATAGTCAAGTGGTTAGTTATATAGACCCTGCAGGTAGACTGCCTGAGTTCTGAACCTGGCTTTGCTACTTAACTAACTGATTGACTTCGGTCAATTTTCTTTCTATCTCTGTGTTTCAGTTCACATGTTGGTAAAATGGAGATAATGATTATACTTACCATGTAGGGTTATATGAGGATTAAGGGTTTGGTACATGAGGGAGCACCATTATTAGTATCAGCCAAAAGTGTTTATTGAGTGTCTACTGCAGTTTTCCAGGTTATTTAATTATCATGACAACTCTTAGAGATAAAAACCACCGGCCAGGCGTGGTGGCTCACGCCTGTAATCCAAGCACTTTGGAGGCCAAGGCAGGCAGATCACCTGAGGTCGGGAGTTCAAGACCAGCCTGACCAACATGGTGAAACCCCGTCTTTAAAAAATAAATAAATAAATAAAATTAAAAAAAAAAAAAAAACCACCATTGGCATTTTACAAATGGACGAAATGGGCCAGGTATGGGGGCTCATGCCTGTAATCCCAGCACTTTGGGAGGCTGAGGCGGGTGGATCATGAGGTCAGGAGTTCAAGACCAGCCTGACCAACATGGTGAAATCCTGTCTCTACTAAAAATACAAAAATGAGCTGGGCGTGGTGTTGTGCACCTGTAATCCCAGCTACTTAGGAGGCCGAGGTGGGAGAATTGCTTGAACACGGGAGGAGGAGGTTGCGGTGAGCTGAGATGGCACCGCTGCATTTCAGCCTAGGAAACAGAATGAGACTCTGTCTCACATACACAAAAAAAAATTGACGAACTGAGGTTCAGGGAGATTTGGTAACTTTCCCAAAGCCTTTCAGACTTGCTTTTCTTCCCACATTCTCTCACTCGCTGACCTTGTTACCCAAGATAGAGACCTGGGTATTTAGGAATACTCATGTCCTCTCTCTCAGTCCTTTCATCTAAAACCCATCATCAAATCCAATAGATTCTTCTTCCTACTCTCATATTTGTCCCTCCTTTTCCAACCCCTTGGCTACCGCCATGGCTGAGGCCTTTGTGTCTTCTACCTGGGTGTTAACCTTTAAGCGTTCTTCCACCTTGCCCTATAATCAGTCACCAAGTCCAATTGATTAGACTTCCTTGGTTACTCTCAGATCCACACTTTTAAGGCCATGTCTGTCATGGCTACTGCCTTATTCTAGCTCTTGTCACCTCCCACCTAGATAAGAGCAGTAACCAGGTCTCCTTATCAACTCCTCTTCCCCATTGCCACCTGGACAGGATTTCTAAAATGCAGATTGTCCTTGACTCTTCCCAATTTCCAGTCCCTTGGTGGTATCCTAGAGTTTTGATACTCAAATTCACATTCCCATATGTGGCAGATGAGGCCCATGGCAATCTGGCCCAGGAGGGCCTCCTATGGCTCTGCCTTCTAGAGCTACTTGCAGCTCCCTCTAGGCCTCACGCTGATTTCCTTTCCCCTCAGCCTTCTAACAGCCTCCATAACTAAATGCTTGAGCTCCTCAAGGCAGGGACATATCTTCTTGAACTAAGAGCCATGGTGACTGGCTCCTAGAAGACATGCGACAAATATTTGTCAAATACATATATGAATGAATAAATTCTGAAGTGAATGATCCAGATGTCACAAAGCTAAAAAGTTATGAAATAGCTGAGATTCAAATTCAAGTCCATTCATTCAACAAATGTTTTCCTGGTCTCTACAACAGACAGGGTCTCTACAAAACTTGGCTGGTTTCCAACTCCTGGGCTCAAGCAGTCTTTCTGCCTCAGCTTCCCAAAGAGCTGGGATTACAGGCATGAACCAACACACTCTGCCCTCATTCAACAAATGTTTATTAAGCTCTTATTATAAGCCAGGTGCTGGCTATACGGTACAGAACAAAAACAGAGTCCCTGCCTTCCTGGAGTTTATGTGCTATCTGATTTTTTGAGACTGCGTCTCACTCTGTCACGCAGGCTGGAGTGCAGTGGCATGATCTTGGTTCATTGCAACCTTCACCTCCCAGGTTCAGAAGGTCCTGCTGTCTCAACCTCTGGAGTAGCTGCGATTACAGGCGTGTGCCACAACACCTGGCATTTTTTTTTGTTGTTTTGTACTTCTAGTAGAGACAGAGTTTTGCCATGCTGGCCAAGCTAGTCTCGAAATCCTGGCCTCAAGTGATCTGCCCACCTCGGCCTCCCAAAGTGCTGGATTACGGGTATGAACCACTGCACTTAACTTTGCAAGTACACCAAACCTGATTGCAAGGAATTTCATTACAGTCTATTTAAAGTGTCATGAAACAAAGCTGCTAATATAATGATGCAGATTTCAAGGATGAGATATGAAGCTCAAACTCTAAGTGCTATGGGAATTCAGAGAAAAGGGAAATTTAGGTAGAAGCTGGGATTTGAGATGGCCTTTACTTTTTAATAAAGGCAGCCGGGTGCAGTGGCTCACATCTGTAATCCAAACACTTTGGGAAGCTGAGGTGGCCGGATTGTTTGAGTTCAGGAGTTTGAGACCAGCCTGGGCAATATGGCAAAAAGCCATCTCTACAAAAAATACAAAAAAAAGTTAGCCTGGTATGGTAGTGGGTGTCTGTAGTCCCAGCTACCTGGGAGGATCAGGTGGGAGAATCATCTGAGCCCAGAAGGTTGAGGCTGCAGTAAGCTGTGGTCATGCCACTGCATTCCAGCCTGAGTGACAGAGTGAGATCTTGTCTCAAAAAACAAAACAAACACAAATTGTATCCATCCTCCATAACTATTGCTTTTTGCTCCATAACTATTTTATTTTAAATTTTAATGTATTTCTTTATGTATTTTGAGACTGGGTTATGAGACTGGTTAATTTTTGTATTTTTGTAGAGACAAGGTTTCACTATATTGTCCAGGCTAATCTCAAACTCCTGGGCTCAAGTGATCCACCCGCCTTGGCATCCCAAAATATTGGGATTATAGGCATGAGCCACCGTGCCTGGCCAGTAACTATTATGTTTTAAACTAAGGATGAAAAATACTAGATGTCACCTGAAAAATGTGCAAGGTGGCTGGGTACAGTGGCTCATCCCTGTAATTCCAACACTTTGAGAGGCCAAGGTGAGAGGATCGCTTGAGGCCAGGAGTTCAAAACCAGTCTGGGCAAAATAGTGACCCCATGTCTCTACAAAAAGTAAATATTAGCCAGGTGTGGGCTGGGCGCGGTGGCTCACGCCTGTAATCCCAGCACTTTGGGAGGCTGAGGCGGGTGGATCATGAGGTCAAGAGATCGAGACCATCCTGACCAACATGGTGAAACCCCATCTCTACTAAAAATACAAAAAAATTAGCCGGGCTTGGTGGCGCGCGCCTGTAGTCCCAGCTACTTGGGAGGCTGAGGCAGAAGAATTGCTTGAACCCAGGAGGTGGAGGTTGCAGTGAGCCAAGGTCGCGCCACTGCACTCCAACCTGGCACCTGGTGGCAGAGTGAGACTCTGTCTCAAAAAAAAAAAAAAAAAATTAGCCAGGTGTGAAGGCATGTGCCTATAGTCCCAACTACTGGGGAGGCCAAGGTGGGAGGATCCCTTGAGGCCAGGAGTTGGAGACCAGCCTGGGCGACATCTACAAAAAATCTTTAAAAATTTTTTTTTCTAAATTACCTAGGTGTGGTGGCATGCAGAGATCAAGGCTGCAGTGAGTTATGATCACACCACTGCACTTCAGCCTAGGCAACAGAGTGAGACCCTATCTTTAAAAAAAAGGAAAAGAAAAGAAAAGAATGTGCAAGAGGTCCAGGGCCCAGATCAAAATTGCCAATCCAGAAGAAGGTTCCTCTGTCAGGCAAGTTACTATCACTGGTTCTGCTGACAGTATTAGTCAGGCCTGGTATCTAATTAATGCCAGGCTTCTCTCTGAGAAGGGAATGGGGTATGGCTAGAGCAGTGTAGATTCTCTCATACCCCGTCTCTGCTATTTTCTCATGATCTAACTATGGAATTTTTGGTTGCCAAGGCTGGAGTGAACGGCATGATCTCGGATCACTGCAACCTCTGCCTCCCAGATTCAAGCAATTCTCCTGCCTCAGCCTCCTGAGTAGCTGGGATTACAGGCATGCACCACCACACCTGGCTAACTTTGGATGGTTAATAGAGACCGGATTTCACCATGTTGGCCAGGCTGGTCTTGAACTCCTGACCTTAGGTGATCTGCCCACCTCAGCCTCCGAAAGTGCTGAGATTACACAGGTGTGAGCCACTGCACCCGGCCTGATTCCAGGTTTTAAATAATTAGTAAGTGTTTGGTTTCTTTTTTTTTTTTTTTTAATTGAAATGAAATCTTGCTCTGTGGCCCTGGTTGGAAAGCAATGGCACAATCTCGGCTCACTGCAACCTCCACCTCCCAGGTTCAAGCAATTCTCCTGCCTCAGCCTCCCGAGTAGCTAGGATTACAGGTGCATAGGTGCATGCCACCACGCCCGGCTAATTTTTGTATTTTTAGTAGAAATGGGGTTTCAGCATTTTGGCCAGGCTGGTCTTGAACTCCTGACCTTGTGATCCACCTGTCTTGGCCTCTCAAAGTGCTGGGATTATAGGCATGAGCCACTGCGCACAGCCTGAATGTTCAGTTTCTACACAACTTTATCACCTGATAAGAATTTTAAAATCATATTCTCTGTTCAGCTGTTAATGTTGGAATCCATATTTAGTATTATAGGCTTTTCCCTAGTGTTAGTTTTGTTTGGAGTTTTTTGGCTCATTAATTTTATTTCTGTTTGTCAATAAAATGTAAGAGTGGAATGTTAATAGATTTCAGTTTAGTTCTATACTGTCAAAAATTTAAGAATTCTAAAAAATTACTGCAGGAAAAAGATAGTTGTGAAAAAAAAAAAAAAGAATTAAAAAAATTAAGCTGGGTGTGGTGGTGTGCACCTGTATTGCCAGCTACTCAGGAGGCTAAGGTGGAAGGATTACTTGAATCCTGGAGGCAGAGGTTGTAGTGAGCCATGATAGTGCCACTTCACTCCAGCTTGGATGACAGAGTGAGACTCTGTTTCAAAAAAAAAAAGAATTTAAAAAATTGGCTAAAAAAATGCTTCGTCTTAGATAAAGCTTGGAATTACTATCTTAAAAAATATACAAAAAGAAAAAAAATATGCAAGAAGCTGCATGGTTCTTATATATTTTCTCAGGATTGGGGGGCAATTTTGCAGATCACTACTATGGAGAACTCACGAGTAGAAAGGTGGAGTGAGACCTGGTTTTAGAGATTTTCGGAAGCTATGCAGAGTTTAGATTTGAGGTGACAAGCCAACCTCTCAGACTCCGGTTCTTCACTTGTAAATGGGGTCCATTCCAGGCTTTTAAATATTCTATGGTGGGACATAGGGATGGATGGAGGGTGGAGGCATGATATAGTGATACAGCGAGAGGAAGATCACTTGGATCCCTGAATGTGAGCCATGTTGGCAATGGCATGAGAAGCCCTTAACCTTGGGAGACATTTCTAGGTGGAAGGAAAAGATATTTTCTAGTCTTTTAATTCTAGGGTTAAAACATAACTCCTCTGTCCTTTCCATCACTCTGGACAAAGAAAAGTATGTCCTGTCTCTGATGCCTTCACAGATACTCATAAACCCTAGGGGCCAGGTGGAATGCACAGCCTTTGTGGTCTCATGCCTTCTCTCTTTCTGTGGCTTGTATGTGAGGAGGGCTGAGGAGGTGGCGCTAGAGTACAAGAGGCGTCGCCAGGAGTCCACCTGGCCCACGGGATGCCTACTGAGTCACCTCGCTACTTCCTGCAGCAGTGAGGGGAAGGAGAGGGCGATGTCTTGCAGGCTGATTTCGGAAGACTGAGGAGGCCCCCGCCTGCTGGCTAGAGAATCAAATGGCTATGGAGAATCAAATTCAGAGCTGATCCCGCCTTCCCACTCTAACCTGTAAGTTGTTCAGTTACACAATAACTGGGTGTCAGAGCAGGTTTTGGTAGCTGAAATCCCTGTCTGGTCTGCAATGGGCTGTAGAGGCTTGGCAGGGACCAACTTTTCCCACTCTGAGCTGTCCCCCAGGGCAAATCTAGTCAGAATGAAGATTCAGGGAAGTTATTTTAGTCTGGGTTTGTGATTCAAGTAATGGAAACTGACTGATTTAAGCTGACTTAACTGACTTTCCAGAAAAGAAATTTACTAGTAGAATATAAGGGAGTACCTTAAATAATTGGGAGGAGGAGTGAGCTGTCTTGGAGGCTAGGTAGTCAGAAACAGTACCCAAATCAGGCCACACAACAGTTCTTGTGAAGACACTCCAGCTGCCACCTCTGGGTACAGAAGCTGCTGCTTCCTTGGCTAATCTTACCAAATGCCGGACTCTGCTCTTATAACTGCTGCCCTGGCTGTCTCTGGAAATTGGGTGGAACTGCTGCTGCTACTCACCCGGATCAATTATGCATCCTCCCTGGTTCTTCATCTTCCCAGCTTCCAATGCATCTGATTGGTGTACCTTGGTCATGTGACTATACCCTAGCTGTACAGGAGGCTGGAAGAAAATGCCAGTAGTTCCAGCTATTCTGGAGGCTGAGGTGGGAGGATTGCTGTTTGAGTCCAGGAAGCAGAGGTTGCCGAGATCACTCCACTGCACTCCAACCTGAGTGATAGAGTGAGACCCTGTCTTGTAGGGCTGTTGGGCCCCACAGGATCATGGGGTGTCCCTTATGCTGTGCTGATGTGCAGGATCCGAGAAGTAAAGAGACAGGACACTGAAGAACTGGTGAAGAGCAGCTGGACTCAGGGGGCCACGCAACCTGTGAGCGGAGATCAGCAGGAGCCCCAAATGCCCAGAAGTATCTGTATTTATTAGGTACAAGCAGA
>CAUYLG010050560.1:0-12124 GCA_963573385.1 Cacajao melanocephalus
CATCTTTATTTCTACCTTCGTTTCATTGTTAATCCAGTTGACATTCAAGAGCCAGTTGTTCAGTTTCCTTGAAGTTGTGCAGTTTGAGTTATGTTTCTGAATTCTGAGCTCTAATTTGATTGCCCTGTGTTCTGAGAGACTGTTTGTTATGATTTCCATTCTTTTGCATTTGCTGAGGAGTGATTTACTTCCAATTATGTGGTCAATTTTAGAGTAGGTGTGATGTGATCATGAGAAGAATGTATATTCTGTGGATTTGGGGTTGAGATTTCTGTAGATGTCTATTAGGTCTGCTTGATCCAGATCTGAGTCTATTCCTGGATATCCTTGTTAATTTTCTGTCTCATTGATCTGTCTAATATTGACAGTAGAGTGTTAAAGTCTCCCACTATTAGTGTGTGGGAGTCTAAGTCTCTTTGTAGGTTGTTAAGAACTTCCTTTATGTATCTGGGTGCTCCTGTACTGGCTGCATATATATTTAGGATTGTTAGCTCTTCTTGTTGCATTGTTCCTTTTACCATTATGTTATGCCATTCTTGGTCTCTTTTGATCTTTGTTGGCTTAAAGTCTATTTTATCAGAGGCTAGGATTGTAACTATTGCTTTTTTTGCTCTCCATTTGCTTGGTAAATCTTCCTCCATCCCTTTATTTTGAGCCTATGTGTTTCCTTGCACATGAGATGGGTTTGTTGAATACAGCACACCAATGGGTCTTAACTGTTTACCCAGTTTGCCAGTCTGTGTCTTTTGAATGTGGCATTTAGTCCATTTACATTTAAGGTTAATATTGTTATGTGTGAACTTGATCCTGCCATTTTGAGCCTAGCTGGTTGTTTTCCCTGTTAGTTGATGCAGTTTCTTCATTGTGTCAATGGTCTTTACCATTTGGTACATTTTTGGAGTGGCTGGTACTGGTTGTTCCTTTCCATGTTTAGTGCTTCTTTCAGGAGCTCTTGCAAGGCAGGGCTAGTGGTGATGAAACCTTTCAGCAATTGCTTGTCGCTAAAGGATTTTATTTCTCCTTCACTTATGAAGCTTAGTTTGGCTGGATATGAAATTCTAAGTTGAGAGTTCTTTTCTTTAAGGATGTTGAATATTGGCCCCCACTCTCTTCTGGCTTCTAGGGTTTCTGCTGAGAGATCTGGTGTGCATCTAATGGGTTTCCCTTTGTGGATAACCTGACCTTTCTCTCTGGCTGCCCTTAGCATTTTTTCCTTCATTTCAACCCTGATGAATCTGATAATTATGTGCCTTGGTGTTGCTCTTCTTGAGGAATATCTTTGTGGTGTTCTCTGTATTTCCTGGACTTGAATACTGGCTGCCTTGCTAGGTTGGGGAAGTTCTCCTGGATAATATCCTGAAGAGTGTTTTCCAGCTTGAAATCATTCTCTCTGTCACATTCAGGTATACCTATTAAATGTAGATTAGGTCTTTTCACATAATCCCATATTTCTTGGTGGGTTTGTTCATTTCTTTTCACTTTTTTTCTCTAATCTTGCCTTCTCATTTTATTTCATTAAGTTGATCTTCAATCTCTGATATTCTTTCTTTTGCTTGGTCAATTTGGCTATTGAAACTTGTATATGGTTCACGAAGTTCTTGTGTTGTGTTTTTCAGTTCCATCAAGTCATTAATATTCTTCTCTAAGCTGTTTATTCTCTTCAGCATTTTGTCCAACCTTTTTTCAAGGCTCTCAGTTTCTTTGCTTGGGTTAGAACGTGTTCTTTTAGCTCAGAGAAGTTTGTTATTACCCACCTTCTGAAGCCTGTTTCTGTCAATTCATCAGACTCATTCTCCATCTAGCTTTGTTCCTTTGCTGGTGAGGGGTTGTGATCCCTTGGAAGAGGAGAGGCATTCTGGTTTTTGCACTGGTTTTCATTTTTTTTTCTTCCCATCTTTGTGGGTTTATTTACCTGTGGTCTTTGTAGTTGGTGATTTTCGGATGGGATCTCTGAATGGACATCATTTTTGTTGATATTGAAGCTATTTCTTTCTGTTTTTTTAGTTTTCCTTCTAATAGTCAGGCCCCTCTGCTGCAGGACTGCTGGAGGTCCACTCCAGACCCTGCTTGCCTAGGTATTCCCCCTGGGGGCTGCAGAACAGTAAGACTTGCTGCCAGTTTCTTCTCCTGTTGTCTTTGTTACAGAAGGGTACCCACCAGATGTCAGCCTGACAGTTGGGGAGCTGTTTCAGGAGACAGTCTGTCCCTTATAGGAGCTCAAGTGCTGTACTGTTATCTCCTTTGTTCCATTCAGAGCTGCTGGGCAGGTACGTTTAAGTCTGCTGCAGTGGAACTATTAACCACCTCTTTTCCCAGGTGCTCTCTCCTGGGAAGGTGGGGTTTTGTGTATAAGTTCCTGACATGCTCCTGCCATTTTTCAAAGATACCCTGCCCAGCAAGGAGGTAGAATTTTTTTAAGGATGTTCCTATTCAAGATAGAAAATTACATACTAAATAACATGACAGTCAAAGGACCACATTAAATTTATAAATTAACTTAAAAGGACAAATTCACCAACAAAAGAATACAGAATATGTTGCCATTCTATCAAAAGATTACATGTAAATACAGGGCTACATTTATTAGACATTAGGAAAAAATGAAAACCCTTTAACTCTGTTTTATAATAAAGAGAACAATGATTTATTGGTATTTCACACAGAAATACTTACTTTAGAGAGAGTTCTCAACATTTAGAAAAGGACACAAAATATGCCTAAGTAACTTCTACTAAGCTAATCCTTAAAAACAGTAAAAATTGGTTGAAAAGACTTTTAATAATTTAAATCCTTATTCTAAATAAATGACTATATTATTTCTTATGTCATTATAAATTAAAGTGATAAGGTTTTTCATTTGAGAATCTTGAATTGTGAGTCAGTTTAGCCATCAGTGTAATCTAGTGTTAAGTATAAGAAATCTTTTACTATGGGAGGACGAGGTAGGTAGATTATGAGATCAGGAGATGGAGACCCTCCTGGCCAACATGGTGAAACCTTGTCTTCACTAAAAATACAAAAATTAGCTGGGCATGCATCATGCCACTGCACTCTAGCCTGGCAACAGAGTGAGACTCTGTCAAAAAAAAAAAAAAAAAAAAAAGAGACCGACAGAAAGAAAGAAAGAAAGTAATCTTTTACTTAAGTAAATTTATAATTAAGTGATTGATATTAAAATTTAATAACAATTCAAATTTAAAAATAATTCTACCAAAAGTCCCATAATTTGAATTTGTTTTGTTAATTACTGAATAATACAAAATAGTGTTTTTAATTCTGAAAAACATGTAGAAAAATTTCACATTTTCTAAATTGTTACTATTATAAGCTTATCAAAATACATACTAGGGGAGAAATCAAGGAATTAATATGAATTAACTTCCTAATTTGTAATCTTAAGTTATTAATAGAATTATAAATATCATTTTAAGAATTAAGGAATTGGTCCTAGAATGGCTAGGCCATTGCTGCTGAGTAAACGTGTGATCTAGCCAGTGGCCCAAGCCTGTATTCCCAGCACTTTGGGAGACTGGGCAGGCAGACCACAAGGTCAAGAGATGGAGATCATTCTGGTCAACATGGTGAAACCTTGTCTCTACTAAAAATACAAAAATTAGCCTGGCATAGTGGCATTTGCACCTGTAGTCCCAGCTACTTGGGAGGCTGAAGTAGGAGATTCACTTGAACCCAGGAGGCAGAGGTTGCAGTGAGCTGAGATTGTGCAACTATACTCCAATCTGGCAACAGAGCAAGACTCTTTCTCCAAAAGTAAATAAACAAATAAATAAATAAATAAATAACATGTGATCTGCCCAGGCTCATCTCCTGATGTGCATGGATCTAAATTTTGTACTCCTTCTTTTGCACCAGCTACCTCTTAATAGTAAAAGTAACAATGAATGTTGGCAACCTCTAACACTGGATACAGCAGTTGTTCATATTCCATGGAGGTGATTAGGGACTTGTTTAAGAATTTAGTTAACTTTCTGTACAGGAAAATGTGCAAAAAGTTACAATTTTGCATAAGATATCATGAACCCCTGATGCTCCAAAATGCATCATAGGTGAGAAATAACACTTTTAAGGATTGCTTTACAAGTCCAATTTCTTTATTCTTTTCAACAACCCTGTGAGGAAGAAGCATGGTATTATGCTTATGTACCAATGAGGAAACTGAGGCAAAATGTTAAGTGATTTGCTTGCCTTCACACAATACAAAGTTGTTGAGCCAGGACTTTTAACACGAGTACTATGACTCCACATCCTTTACTCTTTCATGCACATTAGGCTATCTGGCATGTGTGAAATTAATTTATCAGTAACTGTATTTTACTGTAAGAAAATTATCAAGATCATTTTTCCCAAGATTTTCTAGAAAGAAATATCTTTAAAGGCATTTTTTGTTCTTTTATTACATATTTCTACCTGGATGGTGAAATGTTTTCTAAATGAGCCAATTGTCTGCAGCTAGCTAAATGGAGCAGTAGCCATCCAAATGTAGACAGAGCAATGCATGCTCCATCGCCATCCTACAAAAGCAAAATTGCATGGGCTATGAAGTGGTAAATGTTGCAGTAAAACGAAAAAGAAAGTCATGACAAGAAAAGGAGTGACAACAGTTTTCAGCAAAACATCTATTATTTTCAGAAGAACAATTTCAGTGGTATAGAAATATTTCATCAACTAAGTTCACTACATTTTATTATATAAAATATTTAGTTTCTACTATAAGGTAGCTATTGTGTCAATCACATCCCAACAGAAGGTGTAATCGGGAAGAATATTGGGAAAATTTGAATGTGTACAAAAATTGGACAAGAAAAATTAAAGACCAAGAAATATTTGCAAAACAAATATAATTGATATTACCATGAGTAAAATCATGTTGTTTTACTTTGATTCCATGAAAATATCAATACAATTTAATTGTGGTATTGTGGAGAAAGAAATTATCTAAATAAGCAAGAAAAAAATGCATCCTCCTAATTAGTCTTCTAGCCTCCAACTTTGGCATCCTTCAATTTATACTGCAGTCAGCTAACTTTTCAAAATGCAAATATAATCAGATCAGTTCTTGCTAAAACCTTAAACTTGTTTCCAATTACTCTTGAAGAAAAAGACCAAAATCCTCAACATGGCCTGGCAGGCTCTCCAGCCTACCTCTTTCTATCTCCCCATTCTCATCTCAACCACACCCTATTCATTCTCTAGCTAGTATCGCCTTTTTCAAGTGCCTAGGATGTCATGCGCCTTCCCTTTCCAGGACCTATGCATAGTCTGTGCCCTTTGCTTGGCACACTATTTCATGACTTCCCTCCAGCCACTATACGTAATTAGCAATTATTGAGCCAGTCCCGGTGGCTCACACCTGTAATTCCAACACTTTGGAAGGCCAAGGGTGGGCAGATCACTTGAGCTCAGGAGTTCAAGACCAGTCTGGCCAATATGGTGAAACCCCATCTCTACTAAAAGACAACAAACTTTAGCCAACGTTGTGGCATGCCTGTCATCCTAGGCTGAAGCAGGAGAATTGCTTGAACCTGAGATGCAGAGGTTGCAGGGAGTGGAGATCACGCTACTGCACTCCAGCCTGGGAGACAGACTGAGACTCCATCTCAAAAAACAAACAAACAAACCCCCCAAAACAATTATTGATCCTTCAGATCTCACAAGAAACACAACTCTCCTAGGGATATTTTACCCCAGAATAACCACTTTCTTGTTGTTATTCCTGTTGTTACATGCTCCAGTAGATTCATGACTTCTCCACCAAGCATGCGTCTCAGTTTGTAATTTTACATTCACTTGAAGATTATTTTACTAATGCCTGTCTCCCATCTCTTCACCAAATTAAAAGCCTCCTGATACCCTAACACCTGTGACTATGTCTATTTTTGTTCACCATTATATGCACACCTTGAATCATAATATTGGGCAGATTGCAGGCATTCAGTAGATATCTGTTTGAAAAATGACAGAAAATTTTAACAACAAATGATATAAAATACAAAATCTCATAAAAGATATATTTCTATTTGCTTTTAAAATGTGGGTTTCTATTTACTTTAAAGTCTCTATGTTCATTACTCACTGTTACTCTATTCAAAGACATGTGTGAAATATTTTTCCAGTATCTCTTATAAACAGATGCCACTACCAGCCTGGGATTCCTGAATGCAGAGACTGAGTCACCAAGATTGCCCTTATCACAGGCAAAGTGAACAGAGAATTCAGCCTTTGCTTTGTACCTCTTCAGGAATGAAATTGAGTGAGACACTTCCTCTGATCATTAAATCCAATGCTCATGTTTCTTAAAGAAATGGCCGATACTAAACTCAGGATGCCATTTATCCTTGTTTTCAAAAGTCAGCCCTCAAAATTCAGAGCTCCTGGTATTCTTTGTGTCTTTTCCCAAGTGTCTTGGCATGTTCTTGAGCCCATCTATCCCACTGTTTTTATACTCTCAATAAAATAGAGAATTTTATTGACTCCATTATGTCAGAGAATTTTTTTCTCTACATCTATTTGTTAACTGACAACTGACCCCATTCCCAAAATAATATCTTTTCTCCAGGACTTTCAGGCTCCCCACTTATACTTATTCAAGCAGTATGATACAGTACTAAGCCATAGATTCTCCTTCAGTCTACTGGGGTTTAATCCAGATATACTTAATACCTCCTTCACCTTGAGAGTCTGAATGAAGTAATCTATGTACAGTTTTTAGGACAATTCCTGTGCTAAGGATTAGCAATCAAACATTGTGGAATAATACTATTATTCCAAACCATTACTACCCCTCCCTCTTTATTATTAATGTAAAAATGAAAGATAAAACCTGATCCATTAAGGTCCATGTCATTTGGATATATTATACCGTTTCTTTTCTCTTTGCTTTTAGCCACAGGTGTTGTGGTCATTACCTTATCTATTAAACACTTAGCATATGCCTCTGTCTATCTCCTACCTTTAATTCTGCTATTTTGTTAAATGACTTCAATATCCCATTGGTTAATGCATCCCAATAATTTAGCTTCTCAATTCATTGATGTAATCATCTTTAGGATTTATTCTTCCACAAATTATACTTCATTAGTGTTTTCATGCAGGAATTCACTCCTGGCATTTATTAGAGTGTTAATAGTTTACCAAATCTCTCAGTCAATGAATTTAAAAAATGGGGAAATGTATTGTAATTTCTTGAAAAGATTAAAACTTATCAGTCAACCTAGAGATATTTCTATCTGAAGATATTCACTGAGACAAAGTCAAAAACAAATGTAGGAAACACTGATACATGGCATCCAACTTTAACATTTCTGGGAACTGGGATAAAAGCATGTTGGGAAGAAATGATCATGATCAAATCATTCAGTCTAGTTTGTAGCTGTTGCCATGTTATAAATGTGCTTCATGGCAGTATCTACTGCTAAAAGTGATTCATCTCTGCGAGGAAAACACATATTAATCAACTTCTGGGTGCTTCTTATGATGTAGAAAGCAGAAAAAGCATCATATCAATCCCAACAATAAGTAAAAATGAACAACCTACAAAATCATAAGATTATTAATTCATCTGAGACCTGAGTTTGCAGGTTACTAAAATTCTACCAGAACATTCTTAATATACTCATTAATGACATGTACTGTATACACATCAACAAATGCATTTATTGAACCTCTTTAAAATTATATTTTGAGACCGTTTCTTTTCAGCTTCATGATAATAAACTCTTCTTTCATTCCTTTCATCTCTTCTGATGCTGTTCTTAATTCCCATCCAGAGGCATCCTCCTTTACCCATGCCACTAAATGTTAGACTTTTTCAAGGTTTATACCAGGGTCTCTTCCCTTCTCATTGTATACACTCTTCTCAATCTATTTTGTTTTTCTCATAGGTGATTTCTAATCTAAGTTCTTTATTTGACAGTACCATAATTTATGTTAAATTTCTACTTGACCTGTCCTCATAGTAATCTCAACTTTAATATGTGCAGAATCAAATGCTCTCTAACAATCTTCTGAACTTCTTGCAAAACTTGCCCTTCTTTAATTGTCACCACCATCTGTTCAGTTGTGAATTCTAGAAATGAAAGATTTCTTCTTGATCATCTAAATTATCCTATCTTTAGTAACTTCTAACTCTGAAATATACATAAATTCACTCTTTCCATTATAGTTTAACCTACACCACTCTATCTTGATTTAACATTATAATACTTCAAAATCAAATATAGCCTTCTCTTAAACACCTAGTGTTCATAATAGCATCAGACATCAGACATTCTAGAATACCTGCACCATACATTGAAAATAGGCATTTAAAACTCAGGAGTAGAAAACAGGGGTATATTGAAGATAGAGGTAAAAAGAGTAACAACCCAATTTAATGAAAGCAATATTTTTTAAAAAGGTAAGAAAATCATTTCAATTTGAAACAATGTAAGTCATAAGATTCCAATTGTAAGCATTAACTTAAATAACAGGCTTGGGAAAGGATGAGGAAATTAACGTTTAACAGTATAAATTGGAACACAGTTGCCATAGTACAAAGTTAATATTCTTTACCAGATTTCCACCTATGTCATCACATCTTGTTCCCCTCTCCCTTTTTAAAGTTGGTGTATAATTTACATCCAATAAAATGAATCAATCATAAGTACATAGCTCAATAACTTATGTTAAATGTATACATTAATCAAAATATACAAGAATTCCAACATCCAGAAAATTTCTGTGTGCCCTATCCCTTTGATGATAACACCCTCAAGTGTAATTACAACTCTGATTTATCATCATTTGGTTTTTCCAGTTCTAGAATTTATATAAATGGAATCATACAGTATGTACATTTTTGTATATGACCTCTTTGCTCAACAGAGTATTTATTGCTTAGTAGTATATCAATGTATGAATATGCACATTATGTTTATTTGTTCATCCAAGAAAATAAATTCTATTGCCTCAAATTTTATGGCTATTAAGTCTGATGTATTTGTTTTCTTAAACGTCCTTCTAAGGATGTGTGCTTGCATTTCCCATTTTATTACTGGGTCAAAGATCAGATTATTTTAACTTTATGCAAAGCTTATAAAAAGTTTTCCAAGGTAGTTTCACTATTTCACATACTCATGAACATTGTCTGAGATCTCCAATCCCTTCATATCCTTAGCTGTTGACTTCCTTTTGTTTAGGCATTGTTTTGTGTGTGTAGTAATATTACATATCATCTTTGGTAATATGTCTTTTTAACTTCAACATTTATTTTGGATACAGGGGTATATGTGCAGGTTTGTTATGTGAAATAGTTCATGATGCTGAGGTTTGGGGTACAGCACCAATCATCCAGGCAGTCAGTATAGTACGTGACAGGTAGATTTAACCCTCAGCCCCACTCCCCGCAACCACTCTCCTCTCTTGTAGTCTGCAAAATCTATTCCCATATTTATGTCCATGTGTGTTCAATGTATAGCTCCCACTAATAAGGGAAAATATGCAGTATTGGGTCTTCTGTTTCTCTGTTGTATGTTTAGAATTACGGCCTCCATCTACAACCACGTGGCTACAAAGGACATATTTCATTCTTTTTATGGCTACATAGTATTCCAAAGTATATGTTTACCACATTATCTAGTTCACAGTGATGGGCACCTAGGTTTATTCCATCTCTTTGACCAAAATAGCATTGAATCTGTAAATTCAGATTCAGTTCAGGCCATTTTTATGATATCGATTCTTCCAATTCATGAGCATGAACTGTTTTTCCATTTGCTTGTGTCATCGCTGATTTCTTTCAGCAGGGTTTTGTAGTTCTTCTTGTAGAGATCTTTCATTTCCTTGGTTAGCTGTACTCCTAGGTATTTTATTTTCTTCGTGGCTATTGTATGTGGGATTATTCATTTCACTCCTAGATATTGTTGGTGTATGGCAATGTCACTGATTATTGTATGTTGATGTTGTATCCTGAAACTGTACTAAAGTTGTTTTTCTGTTCTAGGATTCTTTCGGCAGAGTCTTCCAGCAGAGTCTTCAGGATTTTCTAGGTATACAATCATATCATCAATGAAAAAAGATAGTTTGGCTTCTTCATTTCCTATTTGGATGCCTTTTATTGATTTCTCTTGCCTGATTTCTTTGGCTAGGACATCCAATACAGTATTGAATAGGAATGATGAAAGTGGGCATCCTTGTTTTGTTCCAGTTCTCAGGGGGAATGGTTTGAGCTTTTGCCCATAGAGTGATGTTTGCTGTAGGATTGTCCTAGATGGTTCGTCATTATCTTGAGGTATGTTCCTTCAATGCCTAGTCTTATGTGTCTCTTGACATTTTTTGTATTTTGAAACTTCAGTTAATTGTTCTCGTATTGTTGAACAATAGACACATAAAAGATTTTTGATAGAAGTTAACATTCCTTCACAATAACAAAAAGTAACCCTCAACAATGTAGGCATCAAAGGAACATATCTCAAAAGAATAAGAGCCATCTATGACAAAGCCACAGTCAACATCATACTGGACGAGCAAAAGCCCACTCTTCCCACTCCTGCTCAGCATAGTACTAGAAGCCCCAGCCAAAGCAAGCAGGCAAGATTAAAAAAAATTTGAAAAGGCATGGAAGTAGGAAAAGAAGCCAAACTATCTTTATTGACAATATTATTCTGTACCTAAAAAACCCTAAAGTTGCAACCCAAAAAAAGACCACAAAATATTGCTGACAGAAATCAGAGATGACACAAATAAATAAAAATACAATCCAAACTCATAGATACATAGAATCAATATTATAGAAATGGCCGTAATTCCCAAAGCAATTTAAAGATTCAACATTATTCCTATCCAACCAGCAATGTCATTTGTCACAGAATTAGAATTTTTTTTTAATTTTGAATAAGCATACTTTAACAATTTTTAAATATCTACTCTTTTTCTTGTAAGAAACTTTGCTTAACACAAGTTGACATAGATGATACATGATCTATGTCTTTAAAGTTTTTAAAAACTTTAAAATTTAAACTTTTACATTTCGATCTATGATCCATTTAGTATTAATCTTTTTATTTTCTTTTTTAGTTTGCATCATGGAGTTAGGGATTGATTTTCTTTAGTTATTTTTTGTTTGTTTGTTTCCCCCTCCTTTTGGTTAATGAGTTGTTGAAAGCTGTATTAGTCCATTTTCAGGCTGCTGATAAAGACATATCTGTGACTGGGCAATTTACAAAAGAAAGAGGTTTAATGGGCTTACAGTTCCATGTGGCTGGGGAGGCCTCACAATTATGGTGGAAGGCAAGGAGAAGCAAGTCATGTCTTATATGAATGGTAGCAGGCAAAGAGAGAGCTTGTGCAGGGAAACTCCTATTTTTAAAACCATCTAGTCTCATGAGACTTATTCACTACGGCAAGAACAGCATGAGAAAGACCTGCCCTCATGGTTCAATTACCTCCTACCAAGTGCCTCCCCCAACACACGGGAATTCAAGATGAGATTTTGGTGGGGACACAGCCAAATCATATCATGAGCCATGTATTAATTTTTTCTCTCATTTCATTAAATTTGTAGCCTGGTTAAAGATAAATTGAAAGTGTGTATATAGGTCTATTATTTCTGTACACTTTATTTTGTTTCAATGAAATTTTTTTACTATAAGTCAGTGTAACTCTATCTTGATCATTTTAACTTTATAATAATTCTTTCGATATGGCAGTGAATATCTTTTAATGTTACTTTAATTTTAGTGTTACCTTACTATTTGAAGATTATGCATTATGCATCTCTCTTTCTCTCTCTCTTTTGAGATAGTCTTGCTCTGTTGCCCAGGCTGGAATGCAGCTCTGCAATCACCTCCCAGGTTCACGCGATCCATCCATCTCCGCCTCCCAAGTAGTTGGGCCTACAAGGGCACTTCAACACACTGAATAATTGTTCCATCTTCTGTAGAGACAAGGTCTCCCTATGTTGCCCAGGTGGGACTCAAGCAATTCTCCTACCACAGTCTCCATGAACCACTTAAGAATTCTTATACCCAGAGACAACATTAGGAGAAATAGCTAATGTGGGTGATATGGGGATGGAGGCAGCAAACCACCATGGCATGTGTATACCTGTGTAACAATCCTGCAAGATCTG
>CAUYLG010050561.1:0-51147 GCA_963573385.1 Cacajao melanocephalus
TTTAAACATGGATGTCAAGATAATTCCATGAGGAAAGAATAGTATTTTCAACAAGTGGTAGGCTGGGCATGGTGGCTCACACCTGTAATCACAATACTTTGGGAGGCTGAGGCAGGAGGATCACTTGAGGCCAGGAGTTCAAGACCTGCCTGGGAAACAAAGTGAGACCTTGTCTCTTATAGGAAAAAAAGAAATTTTCGTATACAATTTGGAAATATGGTGGCGTGTGCCTGTGGCTCTAGTAACTCGAGAGGCTGAGGCAGGAGGATCGGTTTTTCCAGGAGTTCAAGGTTGTAGATAGCTGTGATCATGCCAGTGCACTCCAGCTTGAGTGACAGAGCAAGACCGTGTGTCAACAAAAACAAAAAAAGGTGGTGATGGGACAACTGAATATCCACATGACCCTACCTCATACCATACACAAAAATTTACTCAAAATGGATCAAAGACCTAAATGTAAGAAGTGAAGCTATAAAACTCTTAGAAGAAAACATGAGTAAATGTTTGTGACCATGGATTTGGCAATAGTGTTTTAGATATAACACCAAAAGCACAAACAACAAGAGAAAAATAGATAATAAACTGGACACTATCAAACTAGAAAACATTCAGGCTTCTAAGAATAACATCAGGAAAGTGAAAAGATGACCCACAAGATGGGAGAAAATTTTTGCAAATCAAATCAAATAAGGGACTTATGTCTAGAATATATAGGAACTACTACGACACAATAATATAAAGACAAATAACCCAATTAAAAATGGACAAAAGATCTAAATAGACACTTCTCCAAAGAAAATATGCAATGGCCAATAATCACATGAAAAGATGCTCAACATCATTAATCATTAGGGACATTCAATTCAAAACCACAAGGAGATACTTGTTTGCACCCACTAGGATGGCTATGATCAAAAAGATAGATAATAACAAGTATTGGTAATGATGTGGAAAAGTTGTAGCCCTCATACATTGCTGGCAGGAATGTAAAATGGTGCAACTTCTTTAGCAAACTGGCAGTTTCTCAAATGGCTACCAGAGTTACCATATTATCCAACAATTCCACACCCAGGTGTATACCCAAAAGAAAAACATGTCCACACAAAAAATGAATTTGTACATGAATTTTCATAGCAGCATTACTCATGATAGCCAAAAAGTGAAAACAAATGTCTGTCAGTTGTTTTTGCTTGTTTGTTTTGAGAAAGAGTCTCACTCTGTTCCCCAGGCTAGAGTGCAGTGGCACAATCTTGGCTCACTGCAACCTCCTCCCACCTCAGCCCCCACTAGTAGCTCAGACTACAGGCATGTGCCACCATGCCTGGGTAATTTTTGTGTTTTTTGTAGAGACAGGGTTTCACTATGTTCCCAGGCTTGTCTCAAACTCTGGGGCTCACGTTGGCCTCCCACAATGCTAGGCTTACAGGTGTGTGCCACCATGCTCAGCCTCTATCAACTGTTGGATGGACATACCCAAAGGAATTGAATGCAGCAACAGCAACAGATGCTTATGTGTTCCTTGCAGCATTACTCACTCTAGCCCAAAGATGCAAACACCCTAAGTGTTCAACAGATTAATGGATAAACAAAATGTGGTGTTTTCATACAATGGAACACAAAATATTCCATAAAAAGGAATGAAGTTTTCATACATACTAGAGCATGGATCAGCCTTGAAAATATTTGTGACTGGAAGTATGGTTCCACTTCTATGAAATGTCGAGAATAGGAAAATCTACAGACACAGTAAGTGGATAAGTAGTGGTTCCCTGGGACTGGGGATATGAGATTGGGAGGTAATGGCTAAGAGGTACAGGCTTTCTTTTCAGAGCAATCAGAATCCTCTAAAATAGGTTGTGATGATGGTTGTACAATTCTGTGAATACACTAAAAGCCATTGAATCATATCCTTTTTTTTTTTTTTTTTTTTTTGGTGTTTTCTTAAGATGGAGTCTTTCTCCATCTTAATAAAAGACCCAGGCTGGAGTGCAGCGGCACTTCTGGGCTCACTGCAATCTCCTCCTTCCAAGTTCAAGCGATTCTCCTGCCTCAGCTTCCTGCGTATCTGGGATTATAGGCCCATGCCACTACACCCAGCTAATTTTTGTATTTTTAGTAGAGATGAGGTTTGACTATGTTGACCAGGCTGGTCTCGAACTCCTGACCTCAAGGGATCCACCCACCTCAGCCTCCCAAAATGTTGGGATTACAGGTGTGAGCCACTGGGCCCAGCCTAAATTATATACTTTAAATGGATGAATTGTATGATAGGTGAATTATATCTCAGTAAACCTTTGTTTCTTCTTTAAGGCAGCCTAGGACTGACACACCAAACAGAACAGAAGTTCTTGCTTCTTTCTTCTCTCTCCATTGGTCAGTGATTCCTTTTGTAGGCAGGCTTGTGCACAGATTGGGGATTCCATTCCATTCCTTATTATTTGGGTTCTTCTTGAAGAGCAGGTTCTGCCTAGCCCGTGGTGGCTAAGAGATTCACAAGCCAGTTTGTATTTTGCAAACTTTCCCCTGGGGCCATAGCAGAGGCTATTCTTAGAACAGCTGTGGGTCTAATTTTGATGTGGCCCAGTGACGGTTCACCAGATCTCATCACTGCCATTCGGGTAAGCATATGTTACATTCAGTCTTAGTCCCCTGGAGGACACAGTTGTTCAGTCCATCCTGGTGTAGACCACAAACCATGTTTAAAATAATGGGCTAAGCCATTGGGCCTCCATGGTGAGGTGGCACTGGTCCCTCTGCTTGAGTGAGAAAAAAAAAAAGCTAGGCAGGTAACCACAAGCCAAGTTGGGCTTGGCTGCTGCGGGCTGATTGGGTGACTGTGGCAGTACAAGCTTTGCTAAGCCTCCTTTGGCTCACTTTTTTTCCCTCTCCATGTCTCTACAGCTTTCTTTTTTTCCTTTCAATTCTGCTCCTTCTAAGTCTATGTTAACTCTTTGTTTAGCTTGGCTCCAGAGCTGTAAGTACTTTCCTTTAGTCAAATATTCATCTCTTGGGTAATTATCTCCCTACTGTCAGCAGAACTCAAATCCTCTAGTTCAAAAAAAGAGTAGAGTTGGAAGGGACCTCAGAACTCTTCTACCCCAAGGCCCTTCCTTTATACTCAGAGACCCTGGTGCCCAGAGAAAGAAAGTATTATGCCAAAGTTACCCACCAAGTTGGGCTAGGCCTGGGATTTGATCCCATTATCCCCCTACTCCTGGTTCATTGCTCTTTCCATTTCTGAATGAAGCAAGACACACATTGCAGAAAGAAGTAGGATTCCAAGCAAGTGCAGTTCTCTTTAGATAGATACAGACATAGGATCAACAATAGTCTACCTCAAAGACAGTTATTATTATTATTATTATTATTTTTGAGATAGAGTCTCACTTTGTCACCCAGACTGGAGTGCAATGGCATGATCTCTGCTCACTGCAACCTCTGCCTCCCGGGTTCAAGCAATTCTCCTGCCTCAGCCTCCCAAGTAGCTGGGACTACAGGTACCTGCCACCGTGCCCAGCTAATTTTTGTATTTTTAGTAGAGACAGGGTTTCACCATCTTGGCCAGGCTGGTCTCGAACTCCTGACCTCATGATCTACCCGCCTCAGCCTCCCAAAGTGCTGGGATTACAGGCGTGAGCCACCGCGCCCGGCTGACAGTTATCATTCCAAAAAGTCCAAGAGGCTATTGGTTATCACTAGGTCCAGCTCGGGGAGGTCATCGGATTTGTCTTTGGAAGGAAATGTGAGGTAGTTGACCTGGTAGAAATAATGCCTAATCTGAAATCAGGATCCAGGTTTGAGTCACAACTCTTCCATTTAAAGATTTCACATCTTGCACTAGTAATTTGTTTTCTGCGCTTCAATGTATAGATCTATATAGCAGGAGTAACAGTACCTACCTTGGAGTGTGGTTGTATAGATTTGATAAAATAATGAAAGTAAAAGCTTATTTTAACTTGAAACAAAAGGTGTATTCACATGAAAAGATTGGCACTGTGTGTGTGTGTGTCTAGCAAGAAGTGGCCTTTCCAAATGTATTTTAATGGCAGATTAGTGCTTACATGGGCAGTGCCAGAGCTAAAGGTTCTGCCAGTTCTCTTCACACATGCCTGATCATTTGGGCAGCAAACATGGAGCCATCTGGGCACGTCTGGACCCTTAACAGGTTGAAGGCTTTCTCCAGCAAGTCCCAACTGACTGGCTTGTTGTATTCCCATAGTACCTCAGCCTTCTAAAAAGGTATTACATACTTCATGCTTTAAAAAGAAAATTGGGCACAAAATGGCATAAAAAGATACGTACTCTTATCTCCCAATCCCTGCCCAGAGAAAATAACACCGTTAGCAGTTTACTGTGTTTCATTCCAAAGATGTTCTGTGCATCCTTTTGTCTTTACATCAAAAAGATACCCTACAATGCATACTCTTTTCCTATATTAATACATCTTGGAGATTTTTCCTTTTTTGGTATTTATAGAATTTCCTTATTTTTAGAGACAACACAGTTTTCCACTATTTATTTCACAGTCCCCATTGTTGGACTATAGATGGTCTTCAAGCTTTTGCCATTAAAAATAGTGTTAAAGTAAGTAGTTTACATCTTGGGACATTTGTGTAATTTCATCTGTATAAATAGTTCTTAGAAGTTGCCGGGCGTGGTGGCTCACACCTATAATCCCAGCACTTTGGGAGGCCAAGGCGGGTGGATTACAAGGTTAGGAGTTTTAGACGAGCCTGGCCAATATGGTGAAACCCCGTCTCTACTAAATATACAAAAAGTAGCCAGGCGTAGTGGTGCGTGCCTGTAATCCCAGCTATTCAGGAGACTGAGACAAGAATCGCTTGAACCCAGGAGGCAGAGGTTGCAGTGAGCCGGGATTGCGCCACTGCACTCCAGCCTTGTGACAGAGTGAGACTGTCTCAGAAAAACAAAAAAGTAGAATTCCCAGGGCAAAGGATAAGTGACCTGGGAATTTTTGGTAATTTTATTATTTAATGTCAAATTTTCCATCATAGTCACCACTAAGTTATACTCCCACCCCCAATGTATGAGAGTACTTACTTCCCTACACCTTGCCTGTAGAGTGTGTTATCAGGTTTTTTGGTCTCTGCAAATCAGATTCAATGTGGTATTTTATTGCAATTTAAGTTTGCATTTCTCTTAGACTGGCTTTGAACATATTTTCACAAATTTAAATGTCGTATTTATTTTATTCATTGTTCATGGCCTTTTCCCATCTTTATTTTTTTTTTATCTTTTTCACATTGATTTGGAGTAGCTCTCTACATACTAAGCAAATTAGCACTCTATCATATATATTATAAATATTTTTCCAAGTTAGTATCTTTGCCATATAAATTTTAAAATTTTATGTGTTTAGCAATAATTTCTGGGGTTTGTATCAGACTTTCTCATTTCTCTATTTTTTAAAAAATTCTTTGTTTTATGGTAAATCTTTCTTTTCTGCTGCTTCCTTTTTGCAAGACTGTTGTGCACATAATAGATGTCCAAGACTTTTTTTCTAAACAGCTATTTCAATTTAGCCTGTTTCATGTAATGAAAGGAAGACTGAATTTGGATTCGTAAGACCTCATTGACAACTAACTATAACACATTCAAACTTGTCAGTTACTAGGTACGTGCCTCCTGGATTTTTGTGAGTATCTAATAAGATCAAGTGAATTAATATATGAGAAAGTCCTTTCTAAAAGTGTAAAGAAATTATTTGAGACAGTTTTTCAGTGAACACATGATGCTTTTGTTATTTTTCTCCCTAATTGGTCTCAGGTTTGAAATAAAATTTGTCTCTAGGAAAAAGCAAAGCTCATAAATGCGGGGTTTTCTTTATTGCTTCTTTGGGAATACCTTACCAATGAGAAAGCTTTCCTGAGCCCTGGATGGGAGCTGAATGAGGAGGGGCAAATTGGGCCTCTGGTGAGAAGTTCTCTCCAAGTATCCAGACTAGTAACTTGTAAGAGTTGGATGGTTGGAAAAAGTGGGCAGGACATTTGGATAATATTCCAGGACAGAGAGTTCACTTTTACTGTGCTGAAAGAGTTCAAAGGCAGAGTCCTCTGGGAACTAAAGTTGGTTGCGTTGGCTTACTCTCAGACAGATGTGACTTCCTGTGTCAGCGAGGGAGGCTCCAAGGACAAGTTGAATGCCCAAGTTATAGAAAGTGATGTTTAGATTGGTCCTTGTCAATAAAACAGAGTATCTCAAGTGTTTGAAAAAGAAGAAAGCCCATCACACACAGCATATGGACCAAACCCTTCCAGAAGTCTCTATACCTCACTTTGAGAGAATTTCCATTTTGGTTTAATAAGTTAGTCATATTACATCATCCCTTTAGCTACCTAAAATATGAATATTAAACATTTTTTATTGAGATAATTTTTTCACATAGTGAAATGCACAGAGCTTAAATGTGTAAGTAAATGAGTTTTAATAAAGGGGAGAAATTACAGTAAAATATATTAACATCTATATTTTTATATATAATATATATTTTTTTAATATGTATATTTTTTTCTACTGTGATTTTCTCCCTTTAAAAATAAATCAGCCCACCGGGCATGGTGGCTCACACCTGTAATCCCAGCACTTTGGGAGACTGAGGCAGGTGGATCACCTGAGGTTGGGAGTTCAAAACCAGCCTGACCAACATGGAGAAACCCCATCTACTAAAAATACAAAATTAGCTGGGCATGGTGACACGTGCCTGTAATCCCAGCTACTTGGGAGGCTGAAGCAGGAGAATCGCTTGAACCTGGTGGGCAGAGGTTGCGGTGAGCCAGGATCGCACCATTGCTCCAGCCTAGGCAACAAGAGTGAAACTCCATCTCATAAATAAATAAATAAATCGTCCGTGGCATCTTTTATTTAAATAATGCTAAATAATACTATGATGTTGTGATGTTGTAATACTAAAAGTTGTGATGGGTTTTTGCTCCGCATTGCTCCTGTATGTATTGAAAACAACTAATTTTTGTATTTTCAGTAGAGACAGGGTTTCACCATTTGGCCAGGATGGTCTCGATCTCTTGACCTCGTGATCTGCCCACCTCAGCCTCCCAAAAGTGTTGGGATTACAGGCCTGAGCCACCATACCCAGCCAAAAAAAACAAAAAATTTTTTTTAGAGACAGAGTTCTTCTCTGCCACCCAGGTTGGAATGCAGTGAGGCAGTCATAGCTCACTGCAGCCTCGACCTCCTGGGCTCAAGCAATCCTCTTGCCTCAGCCTCCAAAGTAGCTGAAACAACAGGCCACCACATGCAGTGAACTGACTCACCTGGGCAGCTTTAGTTGTACCTTTGGTGTTACGATCTGAAGGCTTGTTGACCTCTGTTGCTGCTTCTGGGCTCCTTGCAATGAGCAGTGCAGCCGCAGCTGCATTTTTTTTTTCCTCTGCTTTTTTTTTTTTTTTTTTTCTCCTCCTGCTGTTTAGGTTTCATTCTCTCTGGCTTTTCAACCTATCTGGGCATTTATTTGTTCCCCAAGGCCATGCCAATTGTTGCAAAGGTAAAGAGAAGGAATCCTCCAAAGAGCTGTCAGGGTCCCTGCTTGGGAGAGCCTCCACTCACCAGTAAGTGAGGAAATTTGCCCAGGCATGGCAGGGTTGGCACAGTGATCTGATGCCACCTCAGAGGGGACAGCAGAAGCTTCCTCAGCACCTAGCTAATGCCTGTTGTTGAATGAATGGGTAAGTGAAGTTCTCAAGCAAGTGTCATCAAGGCCTTCTCCTGGCTCTCCTATCAGCTTCTGAAAGCTTTGCTGCCCTAAATTCTTGTCCCTGGTCTGTGTTGGGACCATGCCTGCTGACTGGTGCTGACCTCGGTGTCTCTTCTGTCCCCTAGTGATTCAAACCAACTATCCTGAAACTGCCTCCACCTGGGTAGACCAGGGACCACAAGAACCAGAGAAATGAAAAGTATCACTTGAGAACTAAATTGGGGTGCTTTGCTTTTCCCATCCTCCTAGGTTGTGTTTTTTCTTGCTAAAATGAAGCAAAGCAAATCTAACAATTAGTGCATGGCAGTCAGTGCTAATAAGTATATATAAAAGAGAGAACTGAGTGCTACTTCTCCAACCTAGAGTAACTTCCAAGTCTGAATACTTTGTTTTCTGCGGATTTTCAACAGGTGTCAGTTATACTTTCTCGGCCCTAAAGTTAAAAGCTCTACATGCTTGGTTTGGTTTATCCATAGGATCTAGACTAGACTAGAGGATTGACTCAGTGAAAATGTTTACTCCTCTAATTAAGCAGAATTAAGGTCTGGACTCAAACTGTCTTGAGCTGTGCTAGGCATAATTGAGATGCATGGACTTTGTGTAAATAATGTACTTCTAATTGGCTTTGATTAAGTGCAAATTAGAATCACACTTCACTCCAGTGTGATTTACATTCCTAAGCCCTTTTACTAACTGAAGTACTGTGGGTGGCCGATAAGGCTTGTTTATCCAGGAGACAAGAGACTAGGAGCTAGGAACTGGGGATTGCAGTTTCCCAAAGGTAAAGGAGCCTGCCGCTGAGACTGGAGTTTCTGAGGTGTTCCCTCCCATCTCCAGGCCCTGCTTTAGGCGAATCAGCTTTGGTCCTCTACATTCTAAAGCTGTGTTTTTTGATTTTTCAAGACTTGGAAAGCTTATCTTCACCCACACACACACACACACACACAAGCGCGCGCGCAGTACGCAAATACTGCAGTTTGTCTTGTGAAACCTCAGACCTAAAACCAGCCTCAGGCTTTGACTATCATTATCATGACACCTTTTTACTCATGGACCAGAAATATTACATAAAGGAAACAACTGGTGGGAAGGTTTTTCCAAAGAGTTCCCAGTGTGTGGGTGTGAGTCAACAGACTGCTGCAAAGTAGCGTAAACTACATACATCTTCCTCTGGGATTTCTTTGCAGCTTTCAAAGGGTAGGTCTTTGCAACTGTCCCTTGGTGAGCCTGCAGTGGGGGTGGGGAGTATGAGACATTTCCTCTTGCTTCTGAATTCTCTGGATCTGCATTTGAAAGTTATCGTGAGCAGATGAAACAGCGGTTGCTGGGTTTTTACTGATGTCACCGCCCACTTCTGTGCTGGTGAAGTCTGGCATGTGGAGAGGCCTTTGGTTACTGGGAGGCTGGTAAATGGGCAGCAGGATAGGAATCGGACATGGTGTTTATGACCCTGGAGGCCATCGATGACTGGATCTAGAAGGGTTTCTCCAGATTTTCTCACATTAGCATGCTGCTGCTTGGTGCAAGACCAAAATATAACATGTTAGAATAGGGATTTTCACACCAGCAGAGAGTGCTAACAGTGTGCCAGGATCTGTGGGCATGCTGTTAGCAGGGGTACGTTAAACACTCACTTCACACCCTTGTGAAGGCGGCTCCCAGGGCAGCCAGAGGAGCATGTCATCTTCAGAGAAGTTTGGACCATAAATATGTTTGGGCTCTAAACTCTGCCATGAGCTTACCAGAGTGAGAAGGTAGCGTGTTTAGACAAATTACAATACAGAGATCCTGGCCAGGGCAAGGAAGGACAGAGAATGCTTTCTAGGCCTTTTATACTGCATTCATTCATTTATTCAATGAAACTTTTTTTTTTGAGACAGAGTCTTTCTCTGTCACCCAGGCTGCAGTACAGTGGTGTGATCTCGGCTTACTGCAACCTCTGCCTCCCTGGTTCAAGCCATTCTCCTGCCTCAGCCTCCGGAAAATACAGGTGCACCACCACGCCCAGCTAATTTTTGTATTTTTAGTAGAGATGGGGTTTCACCATGTTGGCCAGGATGGTCTCGATCGCTTGACCTCGTGATCCACCCACCTCAGCCTCCCAAAGTGCTGGGATTACAGGCGTGAGCCACCGGACCTGGCCATTCAGTGAAACTTTGTGGGCCACCTACTGAGCCAGACACCAGAGGTGCAACTAGAATATGCCATGGGCTTTACACCTGAAGAGCTCTGTGAAGTTTGGGAACAGATCTCTATAGAGATCAATAACAACCAAATGTGGTACATGCTGCAGCAGAGAAGAGGAAGCCTACAGTAGGGGCTGCCGTGGGGCTGCCATACTGCATTCACTCAAAGCAGCTTTGAGTCAGCTTGAGGGCCACATGCTCTTCCAAGAAATTGCATTTTGCAGGGCTGGGCACGGTGGCTCACACCTGTAATCCCAGCACTTTGGGAGGCTGGGACGGTAAGATCACTTGAGCCCAGGAGTTCAAGATCAGCCTAAGCAACATAGTGAGACCTTGTCTTTATGAAAAATCAAAAAATTAGCCAGGCATGGTGGTAGGCTCCTGTAGTCACAGCTTCTACTGAGGCTGAGGTGGGAAGACCACCTGAGCCCAGGAGGTTGAGGCTACAGTGAACCAAGATGGCATCACTGCATTCCAGCCTGGGTGACAGCGTAAGACCCTGTGTCAAAAACAAAAACAAAACAAAAAGTGTACTTATTATTGACTTTCTGAAGAAAAAATAGTAATAACAATAAGATATTAACATTTGTTCAGTACATACTATGTGCCAAGTAGTGTTCTAGGTACTTTTGTTCATTTTCTCATGTAATCATCACAGCATTGAAAAGGTACCATTATTCCTATTTTAAGAGGAGCACGCTGAAGCTTGGAGGGTTGAAGTAACTTGCAGAGGAATCAGGACCCGAATTTGGGTCTGATGTAGACTAGCTTGTTAGTCTACATCCAGGTGTAACAGACTATGACTCAGAAGCCCTACGCTCTGTTGCTGACTTTCTTACTAGCTGGCTGTGTGCTCTTCAGCAAGTCACTCCCTGTCCCTGCCTTGGTTCCTTCCTTAACCACTCCATTAAATGAGGCACTCAATCAACTTCTTGAATCAAAGAAATTACATGGACTGTGGAGAGGGAAAGTGTGAGGTCTTGACTGCTTGGTGTGCTACTATCGGTTGTGAATTTTGTGACCTGGACTTGTCATCTGCTGGCCCTAAGTATGTAGTATAGACCTTTGTCAGTCTTCTTGACCTGGGTGCTTGATTCCAGAAAGCCTCTTAAAGTAGGGCTCTGTATCTTTCTTTGTCAGGAGTGGACCCAGGCAGCAAGGGCCCAAGGTTATCAAGTACAAGGGCTTTGTCCCAGAGCCATCTCTGCTACAGATTGTCCTAGCTTTAGGTCGGCATGCACTTTCTACTTCAGATCCCCAGTCAGTCCTTGTTGGCAAATGTGGTGCTTTGATCTTTTAAAAGATGAAGTTAAGCCCAAGACCTTGACCAAGGTTAAGTTCTCCTTCATTCCCGGTGACTGACAGAGACAAGCAGCCAAGTCTGCAGCAACCACAAAATATGGTGGACTAGAGGACTGGAAATTTTCTTGACAGTTTTTAAGGCAGAGATGCCTAGAAAGAAGTTACGACCGCCCGCCCCCCGCCCCATGCCAGTCCTCCCAGCAGGCCTTATACTCAGCCGTGGGGGAAAGTGCTGGACTGAGAACCACCAACTGGCCAGGCCAGGATGGTGGCTGGTGTTTTGCAGGTACCTTGGTATTCAGAAAAGCCTTAGAACAGAAGATTTTGCTTTTGGAGGATAGGGGTGGAGCATGAGAAACATGCTCATAGTATTTATCTGTAACCAATACAATGTTTAAAATGACCCATCCCATTTGGCAAGGGCCACGCAGGCCTAATGGCCCTTCCTCTGCACATTTCCTCTTGGGCAAGGCCCAGTACAAGTGCACCTTCCTTCCCACTCCTTAGTCCACTTGTTGGAAAAACCTATTTCAGACTCTTAATGCTGTCTGATCCTTCTAACCATATTCTGGAACTTGACTTGGACTTGAGTAATAGTTCCGAGTACTAAGCCTTACTTGGGAGAGAATGTACCACCATGACTCAGCTGGCTCACTCAGAGTGGTTGGGGTGCTGACCCAACAAACTCTCAGTCACTCATGGAAAGGGGTCTCTCTTCTGACTATTTCCAGACATCTTCAGATGATCTCAGTTTGATTTTCAGCTTCCTTTTTGCTCTTCGCTTACAGTTTTCAGCATCAGACATGGCTGTTTACTTCCATGTGAAACCACTCTGTCCTCTGAGAGCAAATAAACTGGCTTTAATGGATGTGCTGTCAAGTAACAGCTAAAGGGTTAAAAGTTTTAGCAGGCAGGCTGGCCAGCAGGAGTTAGTGGTGTGGAGTAAGAGGGACGCCAGCCTGTCTCTAAACTTTTTGGCCCTCCCCAAGTACAGAGATGAAGGAAGAGCCTCTATAAATCACAGGAGATTAGGGACCCTGTTCTTGCCGACTCCACAGGGCTGCACTGCTTCATGTCAAAGCCTCACGTATTACTTTAACAGCACTCCTTTTCTTTATTAAATCCACTTTGAAATAAAAAAAAAATGATGATCTTTCCAGTAAGGGGGAGAAGGCTAAAAGGATTTAGAAAGTATCTGCTGTGTTACATTACAGAGACTAATAACTATTTAGGGAGTAAGTAACATTTTTGCACCATCTTAAGCCATAAAAACGAAGAGGTATAAAAGTCTGTTCCTTAGAATCAATTTGTTTTGAGTATTTTGCCCCGTGTCCTTGCCTCCAGGTTTCCTTCAAAGTGTAAGCAAAGCAACTAGGAAACTGTTGTAAGTGCTGATGGCCAAAAGGTCTGGGACACTAAATTTTTCAGAAATGAGGGTGTTTACTTGGGTTCGTGTGTGTGTAAACGGAGCATGGGAGGGAGTGTGATGGTGGAAAGAGTTCTACTTTTATACTTAAAAGAAAAAATGCAAACTTTGTGTTCCTTTGGAGGCTGAGACCAAGCTTATCTCCTTCATCTGACTTTAATGAAGACATATTTTAAGCAGCTGCACCCATGTCAAATGTCATATTTGGCTCAAAACGTCCACCTTCTGGGTGGGAGGTTACTCAAACTAAGAAGTTGGTAGTAATTATAAGCTAATTGAGGAGCAGTAAGCAGAAGTCTGATTGTCACAAAACGTAAGTTAAAAATTAATTTATATAGATGAAAAAAGAGTGGCATGAATTGGTCATTGTTAAAGCTGGCAGCGGGGTTTATAATACCATTCTCTCTGCTTATAGATTTTTTAAAATGTTCATAATAGAAAAATAAATCAGTTTAAAGAAAATGCTTAGCGCTTAGTAACCAAAAATAAACCAATGTGAGCTAAAACATTAAATCGCCAATTATAGCATTTTAATTTATACTTTCAGAGAGGTCTCTAGATAAAGAAAAATGACACAGAGAATTTGGGTGCCTGTAATTTGTTTGCTACCCATTAGAGCTTGAAGCTTCTTTCTGTTTTTTCCTTTATAGTCAGATGCCCATTACTTAAACAGAATTATTCTAGGAAGGTAGGATTCTGTCATTAAAAGCCCAGAAAAAAGCCTTGAAAATCTTGGGAGTAAATGTGGTCAAGGGACTTTTTAGTTTGCCTGTTTGAGCCAAGCACTGGTGAGCCAGGTCCATTTTGTTTTTAGGGTTTCACTTGTTCAGCAAACATTTGATGAACTACAGCTTACCAGGTATTTTGCTAGCTATTGGTGATTTAAACAAACAAACAAAAAACCGAATCACCCAGTCTTCAGCTCTGGAGAAACTTACCATCTTAAAAGGAAATAGTAAAAAAAGATTACATAGAAGGTAGCATGAAACCTTAAAAATAAAGGCCACTTTTACTATACTTGATGTGGGGAAGGGAATTGAGCTTGCTTTCTGTAGCTCCTGGATTATGACTTAGGGAAGGACTGTGAGATTTGAGATGAGCTAGGAACTGTTTTTGAGCTGACTGCTAGATGGGTATGGTGGTGTTTCCATTTGCATTTTGAAGTTTGGAGAGAGTTCACACCTTTAAAATGTGGTTCATATTTGTTGGGTAAAAAATGGCTTGTTTTGCCATGCTTCCCATCCAAGAGCTGACAAGTCACAGCTTTTTATTCTGACAAACAGCTTGAAGGTATCACCTCTGCAGGCTCCTGACAAAATGAATTGCGGTTCTTCGTTTATGGCAGTTTGTGCTTCGTGTATGCTTTCATGTGTTTAGGATGGTTGCCCAGTTTTAAAGTAGCAGCTCTTAAAATAGCTGGAAATGGATTTGGAGTTCAGGTTTGGTTGAAAGACAGTTGATGGTCCTTGTGTGTGTGCTGGTGTGTGCACACTTGCAAGCCCAAATGCGTGCATGTGTGGCTGTGAGTCAGTCCGGAGCAGTTTACACAGGGGTCCATTGTGATAGAAAATATAAGGCATGTTGGGTGAGGAGGAAGAGGGAGGGAGGATTGCATCTAGTGATCCTGGAACAGTTGCTCAGATCAGCATTTAGTGTTTTATTAGGAGAGAACAACTCTATAAAAGGAACAAGAGGTTCAATCATTATGGAGTGGGGCGACAGGAGGCAGCTGCCAGTATGACTTTGAAAACCCTTTGAGATCCTAGAAGACTTGCCACATATAACGTGCAGCAGCTGCTGGGATCATTTAGGAGAAATGCAGAACTTGGCACCCACCACCCCTGCAGGGGATAGGATTCTAGGATCACCCCAATGTTTTCTTTAGATGAGTTCCAACCCTCCCTCCCACTCACCCCCCACGCCCCCGCCCCACCACTTTCCTTGCCACTGAACATTCTCACAGCAGTTCATGTATTTTTCTTTTTTATTTCAGGTAGTTTTGCAGAGAATTAAGAGAAAAAGATAGTCCCCTGGTTTGATTTGAAAAGAAATGAGGGTCCAGGCATGGTGACTCACACCTGTAAGACCCAGCACTTTGCGAGGCTGAGATGGCCAGATCACTTTGAGCTCAGGAGTTCGAGACCAGCCTGGGCAACGTGGCAAAACCCCATCTCTACTAAAAATACAAAAATTAGCCAGGTGTGGTGGTGTGTGCCTGTAATCCCAGCTACTCAGGAGGTTGAGGCAGGAGAATTGCTTGAACCCAGGAGGTGGAGGTTGCAGTGAGCCGAGATCACACCACTGCACTGTAGCCTGGATGACAGAGTGAGGCTCCATCTCAAAAAATAAGAAAAAAGAAATGAGGGGTGAGGGATTCTTTATGCTTGGCGGTCAGGCAGGTATGGCCAGGTTGGGAGAATACAGAGGGTCCCCTATTCTTGTGCCCATATGTGTACTTGATAAACAGGTTACCAGAGCTTTACAAACTATCACTTACATGATGTCATGCAAGTAACAAAGTATGTGAATTTCATTTTAAAAAAATCTGCCTGGGATGTCTGTTTTTCATCAGTACATACAGAATATTTGCAAAGTTGAACCCTTCAACTTAAAAAATCTCCAATTAAATCATATAAACTTAAGCAATAATCAGTGTTCTAATAAGCCAGAAAAAGGTTATTTATGGGGGGTTATTCTTGACAAATGTGTCATTTGACATATGTATAAAAATTTTGGTAGGTTTTCTCAAAGTATAAATGCCAATAACTGCTGAAATTTGGCAACCAGAGAGTTTCTTCTATGAACTCACATTCTGTGAGCAAGCTCAGAGACCACCAGTATGTTAGTAAAAATTATTAGTAAAAATTACTACTGATGTAATAACTTCACTGGGGAACGAATGGAGGGAAAATTAAAGTGTGGATGTGGAGATAGTCATAGCTTCATCTTTAGAAGGGATATTAGAAATCGTATAAGTTGGAAATCTCACTTATAGCTTCAGAAAATCCTCCTGCCCCTCCAGTCCAAGAGATTCTGATACCTTCTCTCCTGCCTTGCCTTCTGCATCCCAATTTGAAAATCATTCGCACTCTTACTAATGGGAGAGCTGCGTGTGTTTCAGATATGTTGAGATGGTGAAAAAAAAATTAAGAACTGCATATTTAACTCTCCTGGCTCATTTTTAAGATAAGACTACTAGGCCCCAGAGAAGCCCCGTGGAAGATAGCAGAACAAGGTCTTCATATTCTGTCACTTGGAAGTGACAGCTATATGGACCCAGGCCTTTTTAAGACATTAAATCACAACCCTCATGCTGCTGCCACATGACCAGAGATCAACACTGGCAAGTATGAAAGAGAGGAGACTGTAGGGCTGGTGCTGTGAGGAACTGCATGTGGTCATATCCTTAAATTCCATTATGTGCAGGCTTCAACAGATCTACTGGAAGTAGCACCTAATTTTTATTTATTCATTTCTTCAGACAGGCTTACACTCTGTCACCCAGGCTGGAGTGCAGTGGCACGATTCTCGGCTCATGGCAACCTCTGCCTTCTGGGTTCAAGTGATCCTCCCACCTCAGCTTCCCAAGTAGCTGCGACTATAGGTGTACACCACTGCACCCAGCTGAGTTTTGTATTTTTTTGGTAGAGGTGGGGTTTCACCATGTTGGCCAGGCTGGTCTCAAACTCCTGACCTCTTTGGCCTCCCAAAGTATTGGTACTAAAGGTGTGAGCCACAGCATCATTTTTCTGCAAAGTAGGTTGTTGTATCTCTAGTTAAATAGTTATGCAATAGATTAGAGTATTTCATCCTTGTATTTTCCAGTCTCCAAAATAAGTTATTATTTTAAAATATAATAAATGTATAGAAGAGATCCCAACTACTGTAGTTAAACTTACATTGGAGTTACTCATCATGTGGGAAAAAAGTCTTGCAATATAATACCTTATGTTTTATTCCAGGCCCACAAATAGGTGGTAGTACTATGTATGACGTCCCCACTCAGGTCCTTTCCTTCTTTGAGGGACAAGGAACTTCTCACCAGCCTAGGGAGAGTCACCCATCCTAAGTATCTTTAAACATTTGATTAAGTCATACAAGGAACAAGCAGAGTTATGCTAGCCACAGCATGGTATTTGGAATTCCTTTTGTTATTAAAAAATTCCACTCTGGTTGTATGAGTTCAGGAAGCCTGAGAAGGGATAAGAAATAGAGCTTTTGTCTAGTGCTGTTTTAACACACTGCTTCAGGTGTTGGTGGGCAAACTGGCTCTGAAAGGCCTTGAGTTCTTCACACAGTTGACTCCCAGGCCCAGTCTTCGTGGCAGAAATGCCCTACCTCACTGGGTATTCTTCTGTCTTATCTCTCCCGTCCCTGTATTTGTCAGGATTCTCAAAACATTGTATTGTCACTTAAAAACAATAAGACAGGCTATACCCAATCTCAGTTGCTGGGATTTAGTCTGTATTTGATGCAGCTGGTCTTTGGCGTGAGCTCGGTCTTCTCCAAACATCATAAGGCAGTTTCTCTGGAGACTTCTGGTTCATTGCTAGTCTTGAGATCTTTGCCCCTAAGTCAGCACTCTCGGCTCCTACGGTGCTTTCAGAATGGCAGGTCCATGAAACAGCAGCTGCCTTAGTCATTTAGAAAACAAAAGGCAGCCTCCAAGCCTCTGATGACATCACTACTCAAGACTGTGGCTGGCAGGAAGGGCTTGGTGTCACTTTATGAAGGAGACAAGCTGAGAATCCCACCTTCTAAACAGTCCCTGCTAAGTGCTAAAGTCTTGATTGGAGATGTGTTGTCCCAGGGCTTCTCTCTAAGCCCTTGGAGGGTAAGCTCCCTAATAAGCCACCCCAGAGAGGCAGTCTACACAAGGAACTCCCTTTAAGTGGAGGGTCACAACATCTGGCATGATTGTGCTGGAATACTAGGGAGCCTGGGCAGCAATGCTTTTTATCCTTCCTTAAACTTTATTCTCAAGAGAAGTGGTTTATAAAGAGCAGGTGATACGCAAGGAGGCGTTAGTGATGGAGACTTCTGCCAGAGAGCAGCCTGGCTTCTGGGGAGAATGGGCAGAGAACCCCTGTCTCAGACTAACGACACCCGGCATAATCCCCAAGCCAAAGGACAGGCGGAGAGAGTTTCGTCAGATGAGTAGCTGTCCCTCTATCTGCGGGGAAGCTCCTTTGCTGTGGAGTTGCTGCTGCCAGGAGTGGCAGTGCCTTCCAGATGAAGGTTCCTTTGTCCAGTAATTTACCTGGTTATAGTAAAGCCTATTTCTGATACCACTCAGGTCAAAAAACTGTCTTGTTGAGATGTCCATGGTTGCCATTTGAAATTTCTGTAGGTCATCACAACTTTCAACACAGCAGTGGCTTAGACAGCTCTTGCATCAGTCCAAAAGGGGCGTGAAAAGTTCCCTGAAAATGAGTTTGTTTTGCCAGTGATATTCAGAAAAATATTTCCAAAATTTCTTCCCAGGGACGTAGAATATATCATTACCATGAGAGACAGATGTCTGTTTCCATACTCTCTCATTCTTCCAGTCAGATTGAACAACCTTTATCCAGAGGTCATATGCGTTCTCCAAGTTCCTGGTGGTTACCTCGAGTTACCCCTAGTGACGATTTGATGGACCAGTTGCTAGCAAAATGAGCAAAGGCAACTAGCATCACTATGAGTTGATGGTTCCAAAGGCCCATCCAGTGGGTTTGAGGGAACCCAGTGGTTCCAAGGCAGACAGTAATCATATTTTTCCAAACTTCAGGTTCTCTGTGGAGAGACTCTTCTTCAGGACTCTGCCTCTTTTTGCAAATGGTGATTTTGACAAAGGTACACGAAATAGGGCTCTTTTGTCCAAGCCCTAATATCGACATCATCTCCAGCCAAAATTCTCATTCCCCAGTGGGAATTCTTCCCTGTCCCTCTTGCAGTAATCTATAGGACAAGAACATAGTTCTACCGTTTTATTGGTTTATTTATTCAATAGAAATTTATTTTTATTTTATTTATTTATTTTGAGACAGAGTCTTGCTCTGTTGCCCAGGCTGGTGCTATCTTGGCTCACTGCAACCTCCACCTCCCGGGTTCAAGCGATTCTCTTGCCTCAGCTTCCTGAGTAGCTGCGATTACAGGCACCCATCACCTAATTTTTGTGTTTTTAGTAGAGATGGGGTTTCCCCATCTTGTCCAAGGTGATCTCAAACTCCTGACCGTGTGATCAACCCGCCTCGGCCTCCAAAGTGCTGGGATTATAGATATGAGCCACCATGTCCAGCCCAACAGAAATTTATTAAGCACCAACCACATGGCAGGGGAGGCATCCTGGAAAAATTATGGACTAAACCAAGTCTTGAAGAACAAGTTGGAATTAGCCAGGCAGCCATGAAGAGGGAATAGTGCTTGCAGTGTCCATTGACAAGAGAGGACAGAGCACAAACAGGGAGTTACCTTTCGTTCAGGACGTCTGGGATATAAGACATAAATGCTTGGAGTTGTAGGAGAAATAAAGGGCTGATGAAGGGAGATCAGGTATCATGGTGGAGAGACTGAAGGCTTTGGGGAGCCCCCGTGGAATTTTAAACAGGGTAATATGATCGACACGTGTTTCAGTAAAACCACTTAGGCTACAGTGTGGAATACTGATTGAAGTGGGATGAGACCGGATCCAGGAAAACCGTCAGGTACCAATTATTCATCCAAGTGAGGAGTGATGAATGCCCTCAGTAAGGTAGGGGCAGGGGGAATGGAGAGGAGGTGCCAACATGGGAAAGGAAATTCAGGGGCTCCGTGACAGTCAATGCATATGGGATCTAGAATGCAATAGGGAGGTGGGAGTCTAGGATGACGCTCAAATTCTGGCTTGACAACTGAGTAGAAAGCAGTACCAGTCACAGAGGAAGGAACTGGGGATAGAGGAGAGAAGGTTTGTTGATTTTGGAACATACCGAGTTAGGGAGCCTAAAGGACAACCGAGAGAAAGGGAAGCCAAAGTCATACTCTCTGACTTTCTTTATTGGCTTAGACTGTCTGATAATCTAGTGGTGTGGGTGTGTTTGGGGGTGGGGGAGGGCAGAGATGGGCATGTGGAAACTCTCAGCATCTAAGAGAAGTTCACCTAAAACCCCCACCTGTTGAGATTATTTCCAAAATCTAACCAGATGTTTAAGCAAATTAACAAATGATTAAAGCAGCAGTTGGCAGGGACCTAAATCCCTGTGGAAATAAGCAAAGGAGCAAAACTGCAGAGAAAGCCAAGCCCAGGTGTTCTTGCTAGAACGGAGGTCAGTGTGGTGGGGGTCCTCAGTGGTTGATGGGCAGAGTCAACATGAAGCAAGCTGAATCTGGTGGAGAGGGCGAAATCAGAAATCGAGGGAAAGCACAGGTGTTTGTGTTCACTGTGAGAAGAACTCCCCCCATCAGCCATGCGCTCAGTGATCTCTTTATTCCATCCATGGTTGGTAGTACATTCTACTTTGCTCTGTAGCCAAGTATTTTTGTTTTTCTAAGGGATGTCATCCCTTAAAAAGACTGTTTCCACATTGTCCAGAGAGAACAGTATTAAGGACCATTGATTAGCATTTTGTTGTAGCAAAACGAACTAGTGGTTGAGCAGCTAACTTGCATCTGCCCTTCAGCTTCATGGGTAACTTTCTGTGGGGACTTGGGTAAGTCACAAGTTTCTCTCTGGACCTTAGCTTTCTTCCCCATGAAGGTAAGGAGCCTAACCTAGCAGGTTTCTAGAGTTACTTTCAGCATTATCCTTCTAGATCTGTGTTCATTCCTGGCTTGAAAAGGCCACGAGTCTGACTTAGAATGGCAGGTTCTTCTCAGTCACCACAGACACAGGCCTAGACATCAACAAAATGCTTCAGTAAGTTGTTCCCAGCACACTTTATGCCTGGTGTGTAACAGGGCTGGAAAACTGCCACAGAGACAATCACAACAGCCCTTAACTCACTAGGGGTCATTTAGAATGTTAGGTTTAAAAATCAGCTGTCCCCCCAGGCCCCTCACCGCCGAAAGCCAGCTCTCTAGCTAGCCTCATGTAGAGACTGCATTTCTCATTGATCTTAAAATAAAAAAGGAAATAAAATGAAAAGGGCTTTGAGCTCTAGTATGTGGAAACCATTCCTAATGCCCTGGGCTTTGTGACCATGCGAAGGCTGGCTTTCTTGAGCATCTTCATTCTCCGCGTGAGTTGATCCTATAGCTCACGTTCTCTGCCCTTAGAATGATGATGAGAGAGATCCTTGGGAAGGCCCACTGCCTTTCCAACCTACTTCCAAAAGGGAGCCAGAATCCAAGCCCCCAAAGGGGACGCTTCCCACACCTGAGGAGACACTCATGCTTCCTCCGTTTCTGAGGCTCCAGCCTCATCCTCCATCTTTCCAGTTATCCTTCTCACCCTTTTCTGGCAACAGAGAGTTCAGTACTCTCGAGTGTGGGCTGCCTTCCAGTTCAAAGTAGTCACGTGCCTTAATTAATTATTTTTTGAGATGGAGTCTCGCCCTGTTGCCCAGGCTGGAGTGTAGTGCTGTGATCTCAACTCACTGCAATCCCTGCTTCCCAGGTTCAAGCAATTCTCCTGCGTCAGCCTCCCAAGTGGCTGGGATTACAGGCACCTGCACCACCACGGCTGGCTAATTTTGTATTTTTAGTAGAGACACGGTTTCACCATGTTGGTCAGGCTGGTCTCGAACTCCTGACCTCAGGTGATCTGCCCACCACAGCCTCCCAAAGTGTTGGGATTACAGGTGTGAGCCACCGCAATTGACCTATAATTTAAAAGTTACATTACAAAAGTTGGGATTCTGAGTAAACTTGGGATAAGGTATTTAAATAAATTCCTGCCAACTCCTGGCCATTTCATAGCATTCATTAGAGGGTTTGGGGTTCATTGCCCAAAGAATCTCATTAATACTTGTGCTGTCAATGTGGGGCAGTTAATGAGTATCGAAATGTTTGCTTCACACACAGCTATTAGAGAACCAGAGAGGTTTAGTTGCTTACCTGTGGTCGCACAGCAAGTGAGTGATGAGCAAGAATTAGGAACAATCCAGGTGGTAATGAAACAAATGTTTTGGCTCTGACAGCATAGTTCAGCAAAAGGATGCTGGTCCTAAGACAGGGAGTGCAGCTTAGCCTTCAAGTCCCATTGTTATCCCAGGAGAACTGTATTTTCTACTTTCCTGAATTATATTATGACAGGTTTTTTTTTTAGTGATTTAAAATTTATGTGCAAGTATGTGCATGAAAATATGTGGCTGCTCACAGATACATATATAGAAGATGAAAGAGAAAAATGGACAACTTATAATTACAGATATTTTCGTTCATCTGGTATCCAGATGATCTCCCTTGATTCTGACAGTTTTGACAAATCAGTTTATTAAAATTGTAAATGTAACCCAGAGCTGTTTAGTACAGTACCAGGCAGAAGGAGCTTTCTCCTTACATTACATTTTGTTGCTGCATTATTAGACGTAAAAACAGCTTATACTGAAAGGACAAAGCAGCCCGTCTTCTATGAGAAAGATGTCACTTGCCACATGTAGTCCCAGTTGGTTTCACTGTCCCAAGACCCTAAGGATCTTTTCATAACGCTTTGACCTTGATGAAGCACAGAGAAGCGTCTGGTCCCCATGCCCGCCCTCTTCCCCTTTAACTCCTTCCCTGCCCATTCGACTTCAGGTTTCTAACGAGAAAACTTGCTCCATAAGCTCCCAGAAGGCATTACTCAGGTGACATTTGGGGAAGGAAATCATCAGTAGGGCAAGTTTTAATTTAGGGCATTTAAACCCATTGTGCTTAAGTACCAGATTTCACTGCGACTCTGTAGAAAAAATGCACGGCATCCTGACACAGTGTTCCTGGCCAAAAAAAAAGAAATGAAAAATGTATGGCAGTAAGAAGTAATGCCATGGGAGGGCAAGCTGGGAACAGTGAACGCTTGAACAATAAGAGAAGAAATGTACAAAACGTGGAACTCTTATTCATTCGCTGGAAACAGGGAAAAGAATACCTTTTTTCCGTCATCAACTGCCACAGAAATTTCAGAGAAGTGTTTATGTCCTTTCTGATTAGCTTCAATTGATAATGTTTTCTACACTCTTATTTTGTTTTGCCAGCTTCCTCCCCACCCATCTCTTCTAGCCTCTACCCAGGAATCATTTGTAGGCAAACACATGTATCTGTGGCAGGGCATCTTCATCTTTGTGCCACAGACCGCTGGCAATCTGGTAAAGCCTGCAGACCCTTTCTCAGAATATTTTTAAATAAAGTGTGTAGGAACATAATTACTAAAATATTTTAAATGCCTGCATATTTATGATATAGTAATATATGCGTTTTAACATATTAACTAAACAGAATTCATCACTACTATACTTTCAAAGTTATGATGTGTGTGAACACATAATGTGTGTGACAGGGGTCAGCAAACTGTAGCCCTCTCTTCCACAGACTGTTTTTGGAAATAAGGTTTTATTAGAATATAGCCATGCTCCTTTATGTACATATTGTCCATACCTGCTTTCACGCTACAGCAGCAGAAGTGAATAGTCGTCCTCACATCACATGGCCTTCAAAGTCTAGAATATTTGACATCTGGCTCCTTCCAGAAAAAGTTTTCCAAATCCCTGGTGTAAACTGCAACAATAGTAATGTGCAATAAAAAGACTGATTTCGACTGGGTGTGGTGGCTCATGCCTGTAATTTCAGCACTTTGGGAGGCCAAGGTGGGCGGATCATGAGGTCAGGAGTTCTAGACCAGCCTGGCCAATGTAGTGAAACCCCATGTCTACTATTAAAAAATACAAAAATCAGCTGGGCATGGTGGCAGGTGCCTGTAATCTCAGCTACTCAGGAGGCTGAGGCAGGAGAATCACTTGAACCCAGCAGATGGAGGTTGCAGTGAGCCAAAATTGCACTCCAGCCCCAGCGTGACAGTGAAAGACTCTGTCTAAAACAAAAAAGACTATTTCTATTGGTTACAGCCACAGGTTGCTAACTACTGTTTTCTGCCTACATTCGTAATTGATATAAGTGCTAAATTTCAGTTCGAAGTTAACAAAAATGTAGGAGTAATTTTTTTCCCAATCAAAATTCATGGACCACCTGAATTCTATTCATGGATCCCTTGGAGGCCTGTGGACCCCAGGTTGGTAACCACCAAATGGGATTATAGTTTAAAGGGCCTTTCAGCCAAAGAAATACTTTCTTTACAGTGTGAAGAATCTGCACCCTTTCCACCCACCTCACAAATGTCTGCGTATGTTCGTATCAATGAAAAAGACATCAGATCATCTAGAATTAGGTGAAGCATGGCCACTTTGAACTCTATTTGCATCCCGCAAAGACCCAGTGTCTTGTTGAGGAAAGGCTAGTTCTGTCAGCTAGTCCTAAGAAAACACTGAGATTCTCCACACATACAGTCAGCTCATTACCACCTCCCCATCCCACTCTTGTGATGCTAGGAGAGAGAGCCAAACATTCTCCCCTCCCCCCACTCCCAGGGTTCTCCTGTTCTCTCTGGTGTATTACTTGACTTTCCTCATCTTGTCTCTTACTGTCGCATCAGCATGTACTGTGGGATCTGACTTTGCCATTTATGTGGCTGTGATGTCTTATTCTCCAGAGACAGCTTCAAGTATTCAGCAATAACTCATGTCCACTTAATGTGAAAATTGGTACCATCTAATAGAATCTTTGCAACATGCTAGCCACACCATTCCAATAATGAAATGCAAATTTTTCTGCCTTTTTACTGTGGTCATTTTTAGATTCTTGAGGAATGGAATATCCTCTTTATTATGAATTAAGAACTGGAAATTAAGATGTGGAGGGTTCTTACACAATTTTTAGATAGTCTCCTTATCTGGAATCCTAGGCTCTCTTGTTTAATCCTGACAATCCACTCGCAAGGTCCATATTATTATTACTCCCATTTTCTTACTAAGAAAACAAAGATTTAGGTTACATTGATGAGTGACAGATCCATCATTTACAGTATCAGCTGTGGCCTCTGGATGTGTTTTTATGTAAGAGAAGCCTATGGTAGTTCAGACTTTGTAGAGAAAGGCAGTGAGATGGAACAGTTCTGGCCATGGGAGATCTAAGGTCTAGATCACTTCCTAAATTTCTTTTCCACGAAATATGGGCTTTAAGAGAGAAGATCATATCTAAGGCCCCTTCCAGTGCCATCTGACCATCCATGGCTCTAGGATATTCAAAGCAAGGGATAGTTGAGCCAGCCCAACTTGTGATGAGCTCCCCCATCTGCCTTTCAGACTGGCCATGGAAGGGAAAGGCCTGCCCGACATTGGGACCTCTGAAATGGACCCGAAGCACTTCAGCCCTCATCCTGTGCGCCGAGCAGCTCTGCTGACGCAGCAAAGCTGGGGGATAGTATTGATTTTCCAGATAATATTAGCATGTCATCTTATTGAGACAGAATGAAGAGGATTTATGGGGAGCCAGAGCCACACACTGCTGCAGGAGGCCCAGTCCAGTCTGTGGGCATCTTCTGAGCTGCCTAAAACAAGAAAAAAATAGTCCATCCTCTATGAGAGTGGGGAAAAATGTAAACAAGTGCCTGTGTTTGGGGATACAGCAGCAGCCTGGAACTTCTGAACTGCCAGAGAAACATCCAGTGGGTGAGAAGGAACACATGGGCTTCGCTGGGCAGTTAATGCTGTGGGTTTAATAGAGTTTGAGTACTGATCTAGATTCAGCTCCATCGCCGCCCGGCTTCCGGGACGGTGATTTGAACTGACAGTCTTCCCACCTTTTGTTCCTTGGACTTTGGCGCTTTCTACTCCTGCTGTCATTTCTCATTACTGCCCCGGACTTCTTTCTAGAAGAGTGGGTACAGTGGGGAGTGCCCAGCCCACAGGAAGAGGACACAGGTACATGTCAGCGTACCTCTCCCTTTGCCTCTTTCTGACTCTGCATGGCTTGAGGCAGAGTTGGTATTTCCTGTTCCTTTTTGTTCCCTTACAGTGAGCACTTACCATGCTGTACTGTGGCTTTCTGCTTACATTTCTGACCTCCTTCTGGACTGTGAGGTCCTGAAAAGCAGAGGCTGAAAATGCGTCTCTGTGACCCCAGCACCAAGTCTCATGCCTGGTACTTAGTAGGTGTTCAGCAGCATCTGTTGGAGAGATGGATGAAGAGTAGGCATACTGTTCCTCGCCTGACCCACCCTAATCATCCTCCCCTCCCAGCAGTGCCATTTGCCATTATTTTCTGAATTCCAGCCTGTAACACCGTCATCCACCCTATCAACAAAACCAGAAATGGGGGAGTCCTCCTTACCACCATCTGCTTCCTCACTTCACACACATCAGTCGCCAGTTCCTGCTGATTGTTTCTCTCCAAATGGTTCTCAGATTTGCTCTTTATCCTTTTGATTCCTATTACCACTCCCTAGTTCATTCCCTCACTGTTATAATGATCTGGTCTTCCTGCCATCACTTTGGCCTCCACTCATCTGTCCTGTGACACCACTGCTCTGGCCATGTCACTACCCGTCTAAAGTCATTGAGAGGCTGCATTTGCCCACAGTGAGAAACTCAAGCTTCTTAGCAAGGTCTGCAGAGTCTTTTCTTGGTCTGGCGTCTGCCTGCCCCTGTACCCACAGCTCTGACCACTTGCTGCCTTGAGTTTTATGTTCCAGCGTTGCAATATTTCTTGTAGTTACTCATATTCATCATACTATTTCATGCCTAGAGTGTCCTTCTTGCTCTTGTTTTTTCCATTCCCCTTCATGCTGTGAGACTCAGCACATATATCACCTCATCTGGGAAGCTTCATCTGACCTTATTTTCCCCCTGAAAGGAAGGGAGGGAGGAAGAAGAAAGGGTTATGGTACATCTCCTCTGGACTTTCATAGAGCTCTGTACATGCCTCAATGTCCCTGACATAGGTAGTCACCTCCATAATGGACTGAATAGCCAACACGCCTTTGCATTTCCCTAATACCTTTGAATTCTATTTTTTACCAATCCTTTTCTCTTTTTCTTTCTTTCTTTTTTTTTTTTTTGGATGGAATTGCACTCTTGTCACCCAGGCTAGAGTGCAGTGGTGTGATCTTGGCTCTGCAACCTCCATCTCCCAGGTCCAAGTGATTTTCCTGCCTCAGCCTCCTGAGTAGCTGGGATTACAGGTGTGCGCTACCATGCCTGGCTAATTTTTTTGTATTAATAGTAGAGACAGAGTTTCGTCATATTGGCCTTGATCTTGAATTCCTGACCTCAGGTGTTCCGCTCACCTCAGCCTCTCAAAGTGCTGGGATTATAGGCATGAGCCACCGCACCAGCCCCCAGTCCTCTTCTAAAGTGTTCATTCATATTGGGATAGAGCTAACAAGTAAATGTGACCTTTTCTTAGGAGAATTACCATTTGTATAGGGCCCTATTCCTCTGATGATAGAATACTGGCCTTAGTCAATGAATGAAGCAACATCTCTTGGGGTTGCCATGACCCTGGTGCATAGTTAAGAATCAGCCAAACCTCGGATTCAGCTGCGTAGTTAGGTTCACAGTTTCCTTTCCACCAGTATGGTGTGAGGAGTGGGGAAGGCAGCGGAGCGCCACTCACAGCCTGCCTAGTGAGCCCAAAGCAGTGGTGAGCCCAGTCAGAAGAAAAGCCTGGCATACTAGAAGGAGCATGACCTTTGAAAGACTGGTCGACCTGGGTTCATAGCCACTGTTTGCCTCTTTACTGTGTGAACTTCAGCAAGCTCCTTAAGCTCTGTCTTCATCTGTTAAACGTGCATAATCACTTACACTGAATCGTGGTAAGGGTTCAATGAGGTAACATATGTTATGTGCTCAGAAGAGCCACTAGCTTATGGAAGGTGATCAGTAATGATTGCTGCGGTCAGGCTTGGTGGCTCATGCCTGTAATCCCAGCACTTTGGGAGGCTGAGGCAGGAGGAGTTTGAGACCAGCCTAGCCAACACGGGAAAACCCCGTCTCTACTAAAAATACAAAAATTAGCCAGGTGTGGTGACAGGCACCTGTTATCCCAGCTACTTTGGGAGGCTGAGGCATGAAAATCACTTGAACCTGGGAGGTGGAGGCTGCCGTGAGCCAAGATCATGCCATTGTACTCTAGCCTGGGCAACAGAGCAAGACTTCTTCTCAAATAATGATAATAATAATAGCTGCATGTGTTGTTCTTTCCTCTCTCTTGATCCCCTGGTGGATGGTCATTGTGCAGTGGAAACAAAAGATAATCCTGGAGATCTGTGTGCTTTCTCTTGTTTCACTGAATTTGGCCCCAAGTCTACCAGAATGCCCTTAACTAGAGTTCTGGACAACTTCTGACTTAGGAAGCCTAGTATGTTTCCAGTTTGCAAACAGTTGAGGAAACCATGATAAAGCCCCAAATTCTATATGTGGAAAAGCAGTGCAGTGTGAAGAGTGGTGTACACCTGAGTCTGGTCCTGGTTTCATTTGTTGGCAACAGTGTGATCTTGGGTACATTCCTTTGAATCTCTGCATCTGAGCTGTAAAGATCGCATGTACTATTTGTATTTCCTCATCAACACTTTGCTTATGATTACTTTGGTGCCATAATGGTGATTTGGTTATTACTGTTTATCACCCAGACTTCAGACTTAAGTGTAGCAATTAGAGAATAGCACATTTTGTTTTTAAATGAAAAAAAAATGCACCTTAAGAAGTGAAAAGTACTCAGTATCACCAAATATTAATTTTTAAATATAATTCAAGAAGCCTAGCCGGGCACACCAAGCTCATGCCTGTAATCCCAGCACTTTGGGAGGCTGAGATGGGAGGATTGCTTTAGCGTAAGAGTTCAAGACAAGCCTGGGCAATGTGAAGAAACCCCATCTCTACAAAAAGTAATAAATTATCTGGGCATGGTGGTACACGTTTATGGATCCTACTTGGGAGTCTGAGGCAGGAGGATTGCTTGAGCCCAGGAGCTCGAGGCTGCAGTGAGCTGTGATCGCACCACCCCACTCCAGCATTGGTGACAGAGTGAGACTCTTATCTCAAAAGAAAAAAACAATTTGTTTTCTTTAAAATATTTCTTTGAAACTAAGCCCAGAGGTACTATTACCTTTTGATCACTATGATTAATCATTCCTTAATAGAACTTTGGATTTTTCCTCAGGCTTAAGTACAATGGTTATTTCTAATTCTTTGTGATTTTCCTGACTTCAGATCTTTCTGAACAGCTCTGGGTCTCTTGGCCAATTTGGCATCAGGGCTCTGGGCCTTTGTCCCCAGCTTCTGTGATTCCCTCAGAGGTCTGTCAGTGTTGATCAGAGAGTCATCCCCAGTAGTCCTTGAAGTTTTCTTTTACTGCTTTCCCCACAAACCATAGAATGAGAAAAGGATGATTAAAGTGAAGGGCCTAGCCTAGTGCCAGCCCAAGCTGGGACTTGCTGAATATTGGTTTCCAGCCCTATGGCCCCAAAATACCCCGCAGTTACACCTCAGCTGTGGGTTCCTCCGGGTCTGTCCCCCAAAGGAGATTTTTCTGCCAGTTTTAATTTACTTTTTGGGGAACAGAAAAAAAAACTACCTGTAATTTTTCCTCTCTACTTTTACTAGAGTTTTCTAGAGTTTTACTCAAGTTCCTTGAGCATAATCTTAGAGAAGAATCTAACCCATTTTTTCTTTCTCCCATTGCATTTACTACTGTGGAATTAACTTTCTTTAGCTTTTAGCCAGTATGTAAGCACTCCCCTTTAAACTCTACCTTCTGCGTTTGGTGTCTACCTGTGTAAAATGGGAATAATCCCAATCTTCTCAATGAGATTTTGCCAAAATAAATTAGTGTTCAGAAATAAAAGGAAATATATAAATCTGAGAAAGTATAGAGAGGCCTCTAATTTTATGTCCAAGGGCTCTATATCAAATTACTTTTTCCCAAGTGTTCTAGAAAGGGTTATATTCCTGAGTAAGGTCTTAATGGCCAGTTCAAGAAATAATCAAGTTAAGTGTATTTAATTCATACTTTTAATTCACTTTTTGTAATACCTTCTGTTAGGCACTTCCATATGATCTATGTCAAATGCACAGCAAAACATCTGACACATGGTTACAGATGTAACACAGATAATGCTATGGGAGCAGCCCCAAACAGAACACCTTGACAATGTGGAGACTCATACTTTCCAAGCACTCATTAAATTGAGCAGAGAAATAATCTATTTCATCCAATAACCTTTTGTTTTATGTATTTAGCAAACCCTTATAAGAGAGCTATATGGCCGGGTGTGGTGGCTCACATCTGTAATCCCAGCACTTTGGGAGGCTGAGGCAGGTAGAATACTTGAGGTCAGGAGTTCGAGACCAGCCTGGCCAGCACGGTAAAACCCCATCCCTACTAAAAATACAAAAAAATTAGCTGGCCATGGTGGTGCATGCCTGTAGTCTCAGCTACCTGAGAGGCTGAGGCAGGAGAATAGCTTGAACCTAGGAGGCAGAGGTTGCAGTGAGCCTGGGTGATAGAGCAAGACTCCGTCTCAAAAAAAAAAAAAAAAAAAAGAGCTGTGTGTGGGCCTCCTAAAAAGGGAACTGGGAATTCGGGTTAGAAACTAGACCAGCCAGGCGATGGAGTTCATGCATCCCAGTGCCGTAAACAACAGCGTGGGCACAACTGGCCAAACCCTGGAAGTGCGGCCGAGGGTGTGGGGACTCCTGGTGGTGTTGTTTATGCTGCGTGGCAAATATTTCTACCCGAGCCTTCAGCTAGTTTACACCATTTCATTTGACAGCCCATCATGATGGTAGTAACCAACCCCAGAAAAACATCAGCAAGCATTAGCAACCATAGTGTTGGGAGATGAATGTGACCCCAGCGACCTCCATCCCCCCCACCCCCATTCCCCCCATCCCCCTCACCGCCCCCTCTAGTGTTCAGTGAATTTCTCCAGCCAAAGTGGTTGCCATGGGTCTTGGGTCAAAGAAGGCTATTTGGAGGGATTTTTCTAAACACATGCATACAAATGTTGAGAAATAGCACTCAAAAAGCAGGAGTCATACACAGACCCTAGCCTTTCTCGGTGAGTAAGACAAAAGGCAGCGTGATCTATAAATATGGTAAAGTGCCTTGAAACGATGAGTCTGCAGAGGGAGGGGGTGGGGGTGGTTTAGGGAAGGCAGGAGGAAGACAACAATTACATCTTAAGTTGCACTGGTTAAGAACAGAAAAGTATAACTTGGCACGCATTCCCATACTGGCCTTTTAGAACGGATTGGTCTGTAACACCATACTAAGTCTGTTTTCTATCAGTGATTCCTAGCCAGCTTATTAAACAGATTTATACAATGAAAGAATCTCATAACAGAAACATTCACCTTCTTTATTACTTGGCATTATTTATGGTTTGAGTTTTTTCAGCTACTTTTTTATGCACTGGAATCTGCCAACATTATACTTATAAAGTTTATGTACCAAAACATAAGTAGGTTGGGAGAATATTATATGTGTTTCCTCTCTCCAGCCATGTGGCTTCTCCCAGCAGAGGCTCTGAGGACCTTTCTGTCCCATCCTCTGAGCGTCTTCAGCATAGAAACCTGTTTCTTTCAGGAGTCCATGATTCTTGACCAAAACAAGGGTTAGCTCCCTACCCCCGTGGCCCTCAAGGAATAGCGCTTCTTTCAGCCTTGGGTTTAGTGACAGGGAAAAAAGAACCCTAGCTCGTGTGAGGATGTGTATGAGGAAATTAGGTAACTCTCTACTGATTTGCAAACATCTCAAAATTTTCAAGATGAAAAAGAGACTCAGAGTCCCCTCGCATCCTCCCCATTCATTCTAGGGTAATGGGGGCTGGTGGAGAGGCGGTGTCCATTTTTGAGGGAACTGGTATGGGCATTGTACTGAGTACTAAACTCTACCGCGCCATTCCCCATGTTGCCCTTCTGTAGACGAGGAAGCAGGAAGCCACTGGCAAGGGGCGTAACTGTGGACCCAAAGTGGGCATCAGAGGGGTCATGGCAGTGTGTGGCCCTAATCCTTTCCTGCCTCACTTGCCTTCTGCTTCCCAGCTCCATCATAGCTGGGAAGAATATTTTGATTTGCTTGTTTTCCCTGAAAAAGAACAGTTTCTGTCTCGGGTATTACCTCCTTTCCTAAAGCGTGCTCTCCTTCCCAAGGTAAACACACACATCCAGAAGGCACTCTGAGCAAAGCCTGGAACTGGAAAGGTGACCCAGGGGCTTTGGGATTGCAGAACAGCCACTGTGGAAGAGTAGTAGCCTGTTTATGGGTTGAGGAGGCAGGATGTGGTGACAAGAGGGAGCCTAGGAGCCTCTTGTGAATCTGTCTGCACCCTTGTGAGAAGATGCCTGCAAAGTCAAACGGCAGCATGTTTAAGGAAGCCATGAACACTAGCAAATGTAGTTAAAAATGAAGGGATAAAATTAGGGGAAACACGTATGCTTAAAGCAGTTTTCCTTTGAAAAACTACAGCATTTAGGCTACCAGGTTGTGTTTCCTTACTAAGAAGCCATATCCCAGCCATGTGGCAAGAATTAGCCATTGCCTTCCATATGGTTAGTAATAACAAATGTAAGAATTTCGAAGCTAATGAATCAGTGGGAGTTGCTATGGGTTTGCTGGGTGAATGGATCAAAGGCAATCTCTTCTTTCTCTCCGCTTCCATCCTGCCAGTCCTTTCCTCCTGGTATGCTTTTATGCATATGAGCTTCCATCTCTGGCCCACTAACCCCTATTTTGAAGGATCCTTTGAATAATCTGGAAAGAGACCATCTAAAGAACTCTCTGGCCGGGTGCAGTGACTCATGCCTGTAATCCCAGCACTATGGGAGGTTGTGGTGTGCGGATCACCTGAGGTCAGGAGTTTGAGACCAGCCTGGCCAACATGGTGAAACCCCGTCTCTGCTACAAACACAAAAATTAGCTGGGCATGGTGTTGGATGCCTGTAATCCCAATTACATGAGAGGCTGAGGCAGGAGAATCACTTGAACCCGAGAGGCGGAGGTTGTAGTGAACTGAGATTGTACCATTGCACTCCAGCCTGGGCAACAGAGCAACACTCTGTATCAAAAAAAAAAAATTCAAATCTCTCTCTAGCCTGCATGTGAATCATCTCCCAGAAACTAATATGTCTCCCAGGGTCCTAGTATTAAGCCGCGCTGTGAACCAAAAATTAGAGGTGTAAGAGACATGAAGGGGAGCAGGCCTCTGTGCCCCGCCCTCCAAGTGCTCACTGTCTAAGAGCTTGCCGTCTAGTGCTACAGACTGATGGGTAAGCAGATTATCATAGTGGTAAAAACCGTGATAGGAAAAGGATGACCAGGGCCAGGCACAGCGGCTCATGCCTGTAATGCCAGCACTTTGGGAGGCCGAGGCAGGTGGATCATGAGGTCGGCATTCGAGACCAGCCTGATCAACATAGTGAAACTGAGTCTCTACTACAAATACAAAAATTAGCTGGGCATGGTGGTGCGTGCCTGTAGTCCCCGCTACTTGGGAGACTGAGGCAGGAGAATCACTTGAACCTGGGAGGCGGAGGTTGCAGTAAGGCAGGATCACGTGACTGCACTCCAACCTGGGCAACAGAGGGACACTCCATAGTGAAAAAGAAAAGAAATGTATTGACCAGTTCTTTTGGCCTGTGTGTGTGTGTGTGTGTGTGTGTGTATCGGGAGGCGCTTGGAGGCAGGTAGAATGCCGATGAAGATCTTCAATGGCGTGAGTGGCTGTTGAGCTCAGGACATAAAATTTGGACCTGGAGCAGGTCACTTCAACTTCCAATGCCAGCTCTGTCTCTTGATAGCTGTGTCACCTTGAGCAGGTTACTTACCTCTCAGTGTCTCAGTTTCTTCATCTATAAAATAGTATACCTACATCCTCGGGTTCTTGTGAGAATTCAATGTGTAACACTTAAAATACTGCCTGCCCCTAAAAAATGCTGCTTGGCAGTAAATGCTATGTGTTATTTTAAAATAATAATAATATTATTATTTTCACATGTCTTGTGTGAATGTGCCTAAATGTGATATGTATATATTTTTCCTCTTAAAATTTTGAGATTATACTATACAGGGAGCCCAATTTACTTTCTATGTCAGCATATGTAGATGTACCTTAAGACATTAATTTAAAGTCAATTTTCTTTTGAAAAACTTTGCAACCTCATTAGAACTAGGAGATTCTATGGGGTGGCGCCTCTCCAAGACTGGATCTTGCTGTGGTTGATGGAGTTACATCCTTCACAGCACGGTCCAAATTAGAGATCTACAGTCAGGCTGTTTGGTTTGTGAAACATTTGGATATTTGTTTTTCAAATCCATATTAGGACATGTTATTCAGTGTTTGGAGAAATTAGTATGTGCTAATTTCTAGGCTGCTTGAAGAACTTGGGGGGTAAATTGTTGCTCCTAAATCCCCTTAAATATAGGACAGAAGGGATCTTGGCATCCCGTGTTGAAGAAATACGTTTTTAAGTCAAGGGTAAGGTAAGCAGGTCATGCCACATCTCAGCCTCGTCAGGCTGTACTTCTGCAGATGGTGTGGCTTCTGGGTGTCGTGTTAGAAACAAAGCAGGAGGCGAGATTCGTTTGATCTCTTGCTTCTAAAACGTGGGCCCTGGGCTGTCAGTAAAAGGTGCTGGTCCTTGCAGAGTCCCAGTGTTCTCCTTCATTTACCCCTAGGTGACAGTGGATCCAGCTCTCCGTAAGCAAGTCTGGGATTCTGCATGTTGTGGTTATTTGCTGTCTGTGGAGGGGTCTAAGTCTGTCCAAGGAAGGGGAAGGGAGCAAGGAGAAGGGGTGGTTGGCTCAGAGGGGCTAGCACATCCAGTAGATGCCAGTTCTCCCGAAAGACAGGTCCCCTGTGTGTTTCACATCTGGTACTGAAGTGGCTAGAGCAGTTGGCATACCGCAAATTGACACTGACCTTGGCCATGCTGATGGGGTAACTGGACTTTCAGGATGGACTCCCCGAACAATCTTGCCACTGTGGCTGGCACAAACAGGCTTTTCTTTAGCAGCAGACGTCCATGTCTTCTTGCTCCAACTTTTTTTTCTTGAACAAACATATGTATTGTGGCCAATGCAAGGAAAATCCCACTCACCATTTTGATCTGAGTTGCTTCTGTCCTGGAACAATGGTCTAGTGTGCCAGGGGCCCTCGGGATGCTGGTTTCCATGCCTGGGTCTGGTTTTATGCATCTCCTTGAAAGACCCTAAGGCCAGAAAGCCATCGGTATTTCTGCAGGGCCTCCTACCACCATCGGGGACATCAGTAGCTCTGTATCTGATTGCCAGAGATTGAGCCTCAGCAGTAGCCTCGGGGTCAGGACTGGTCACAATCAAAGAGCTTTCTAAGTGCCGGCCCTCTCTCTACCACATGGTGGCCTCTTCACAACTTAAGTGGGCATGACCGAAGACTTGCATTCCTCTTTGAGCATCCACCTCACTCAGGTGGAAGAAATGTGGCTCCAAGCACTGCCAGTTTGTGAATAAGCACTGCCCAAGTGCCAGGTACAAAGTTAGACACTTCCTGTCTTTCATCTTGTTGATCTCCTCAAAATCCTGTGAGGTTTTTAATCACTGACTCAGTAGCATTCATTGAGAAACCCACTCTGTGTTAGGCTAAGACTAGTAGTGATGACCAAAACAGTCTTTGGATTCATGGCGATGACTTCCAGGTAGAGAAAGCGAATGCTGTTATTTTGCTTGAAGAGGAAACTAAGGCTCAAAGAACCAATACTTTCTCACTGCCATTCGACTGTAAAGGGTAGGGCCACGACTTCAACGCCATGATTCCACTCCAAAGACTGTTCTCCCTCCACTGTGCCCTATTACCTTCCTATAGGAAGCTTAATCTGCGGTTCTACTTAAAATATGAGGAAACATCTGGAATATTAGTTTTCAACCACATTTCAGACACAGAAAGTGGAGCCTAAGGAATAGCCCAGTTGGCTCATCTCTGAGAGCGGGTAAGAGTAGAAAAGAATTGCTGATCTCAAGCATTTTGTTACCAGAATAACCCCACAGGAGAGGCCTGGCTGAACTGGGATTTGTGTGGGCCAGACAATGTAGGGGATTTATTTCCGCGGCTGGAGGACAGAGCATGGACTCGGGTCCAGCTCGGCGTCCTCCCTCGGGTCCTGCTCGCTGAAGAGGTGCAGCATCTGGAGGAGGACTTTCCGGCCAGGGTAGAGCTCCTCAGGGCCCAGGCAGTTAACGATTAAACAAGAAGCAGCCTTTGGCTACAAACCTAATGGTTTGGGTTCCAGGGCACAGGATAAAAATACACAACTGGAAAGGCAAGCTCCCAATTAAGTGGAAGAGCTCAAGCAAGAGATGCTTCAATGCCGTGGAGCCAGTGACCACACGCGGGCCTGCTGTCTCCTCCGCCAGCCCCACTCGCCCGGCCCCATACTTAGTGCTGGCTCCAGAGTCTTGTGGGGAAGCCGGCTGGCAGCACACAGGCTGTTCCTCTTTTCCATTCAAAGAGAATCTGACTTGCCTTCAGCCCAACAGATTATCTGGCTTGGCATCTTGGGATAGTAGAATGCCAGAACTAGAAGGGCCCTTAGGATCATCTAGCCTAGTCCAGCTCCCTGGTTTGGTGCCTTAGAAACCAAGGCATACACGGGGGAAGTGACTTGATCAGAGTCACCTTGCCAGTTTGTGGCAGGGAGGAGATTCACGTTTTGATCTTCTGATATTCACATTCTCTTCTCCTCCCTTTGTACTAAGCTGGCACCATTAGCAGCCTGCCAGTCGCACCTCTTTCCTTTGCTCCCACAAACTGAAAAGCTCTCAGTCTCCTCCTCTTTTATAGGAAAAGATACTGAGGCAGGGAGTGTAAACAGTGCCCACAGAACTGACAAGTACAGATGCCAGAAAGGGAACCGCAGAATCCCGACCGGCAGGCCTGGGCCTTCGCCCTCTGACCGCGTTCCCTCTCTGAGAGCATGTTGTGGGAAGACTGGCTTTGGCCTCCTTTGAGCTCCCAGCCTGCGACAGCCCTCCTAATGACTACAGTTCCTGGCTTCCTCTTGCCACCGACTTTCCCCTCCACCGCTGCCTGGGACAACCTTACAGCTACAGTGACTTTGAGTCTTGCCAAGACAAGCCCAATAGTTACTTTCAGACTCAAGTTCTTGCCAAGCCTGAAATAGTAATTGCCTGAAGCGTTCCAGAAAGCTGGGCTTTATCTGCAGCAGAGACTTAGTAAATCAAAACACAGGTCTTATCTCCCTATTCTCTCCTCTCTGTTGTGTGGTCTTCTAAATGAAAAATGTTACCTAATTGCCTAAAACAGCTGGCTTGATGTTTAATTACTTCAGCTCGCTAACCTGGTATTTTGGGCCAGTAAACTAGACACAGGGAGTGGGGTAATGCTCTTTGCAGATCGGACTTGTCCAGGTTTCCTTTGTGAGAAATGTTGATCTCGGCCACCAGAGGGAATTCTGAATTTGAATGCTCTTAGCAGTCGCTGCGTTTGTCTGATATTGGAACTCCTCTTTGCCCATCTGATGAACAGTGTGCCTGGAAAATGCCTTGACTCCTCTCCCCAGCGTTCCAGGGGCAGGTCACTCCGCACCGCTCGGCACGCACTCCCTGTTTTTTTGTTTTTTTGTTTGTTTGTTTGTTTGTTTGTTTTTTGAGATGGAGTCTCACTCTGTCACTCCAGCCTGGAGTGCAGTGGTGCAATCTCTGCTCACTGCAGCCTCCACCTCCAGGTTCAAGTGATTCTCGTGCCTCAGCCTCCTGAGTAGCTGGGATTGCAGGCACCCGCCACTGCACCTGGCTAACTTTTGTATTTTTAGTAGAGATGGGGTTTCAGGATGTTAGCCAGGCTGGTCTCAAACTCCTGACCTCAGGTGATCCACTTGCTTCAGCCTCCCGAAGTGCTGGGATTACAGGTGTGAGCCACTGTGTCAGTCAGCGCACTCCTGTTCTGGTAGGTCCTGCAGAACAGTCTCAGAGCAGACGCTAGGCTGGCAGCGGTACCATTGCTCTTGCCTCAGGCTTCCCAGAGCAAAGAAGCCCATGGAAGAGGCTACACACGTCACTGGTTAATGACAGAGCCCAGGTATGGGCCAGTGAATCCCAACGATCCTGGGGTGCCTTTTCCTGTCCCCAAGTACTCTGCAGCCTCAGCCTCACCCCTCAACACTCCCCCATGTGGGTACTGGAGTGTGACCGGGCTGAATGACTCCTGTCTGATGCTCCATGCCTTTGCTGGTACTGGTCCCTTACATGTCCCCTGACATGCCCCTCACCTAGCACCTCTGCCCTCCCATCTGCCTTCACATGTTGCTGCTTCCCCTCCACGGCTCCCCTGCAGTAGCACAGCTCCTTACAGCTTTCCTCTTCACTCGTAGGTAGGCTCACGGGGGCCCGCAGCTGACACCTTAAAGTCGCCTCCACTGTCCACCTACCTACTTCTCTATCTCATGGAACCACTTTAGCACCAGGATTTTCCCTTTTCATTTGTGTTGTCCAGTGCCTAGGTTAGTGACCATCTATAGCAGGTGCTGACCGGGCGTGGTGGCTCACACCTGTAATCCCAGCACTTTGGGAGGCCGAGGCGAGTGGATCACCTGAGGTCAGGAGTTCAAGACCAGCCTGGCCAACATGGCGAAACTCCATCTCCACTAAAAATCATAAAATTACAGCCAGGGTGGCACATGCCTGTAATCCCAGCTACTCAGGAAACTATGGCAGGAGAATCACCTGAGCCCGGGAAGCAGAGGTTGCAGTGAGCCGAGATAGCGCCACTGCATTCCACCCTGGGTGATAAGAGTGAGATTCCATCTCAAAATATAATCATAATAATAATGGTAATATAGCAGGTACTTAGTAAATATGTGCTGAATGCAGGAGAGGTTTTTTTTTGTTTTTGAGACAGTCTTGCTCTATCGCCAGGCTGGAGTGCAGTGGCGTGATCCCGGCTCACTGCAAGTTCCGTTTTCAAGTTTCAAGCGATTCTCTGCCTTAGCCTCCCGAGTAGCTGGGACCACAGGCAGCACCACCATGCCCGGGCTAAGTTTTTTTGTATTTTTAGTAGATTTCTTGACCTCATGATCCGCCCACCTTGGCCTCCCAAAGTGCTGGGATTACAGGTGTGAGCCACCGCGCCTGGCTCAGGAGAGGTATTTTTTAAGGAAAGCCTAAGATGTCATTCTTAGAGCAGCAGAAGAGATGATTTTATAATTTGTGTGTATCACTGGTGTCTGATAAAATAAAGGAAAGGCTAGAGGGTGGGAGAACGGGAAGGAGAAGGATAAAATATATGGAAAGACGAGTTATGGTCTTTGGAAAATCAATCCATCCCCTCGGAATGATGTGGCCCCTTCTCTTCTTAGTCAAACATCTGCTCAGGCTGCCGTGCACGACTGTGTGTGCTGTGCTAGATTCCTCGGGGTCATGTACAATAATTCCTGCCATATAGGTTTATTAAATTAATGCTTTCAACTTAAATTGTGTGTAAGTGTTTCCCCACTAAGGAATTCCTCCCGTATTTGATCCATTTGTGCAAGAAGCTAACTCCAGCCACTGCTAGCCCTTCTGTGAAATGGCTAGTATATGATCCAGAATTCCCTCTCGCCTCAGACACTGATGGTACCATTAGAGTTTGGGAGGCTTAAGCAATTCTGAGATAGGTGTAGTGTATACGAAAATTGTGTTCACAGCCAGGCGTGGTGGCTCACGCCTGTAATCCCAGCACTTTGGGAGGCCAAGGTGGGCAGATCATGAGGTCAAGAGCTCAAGACCTGGCCAACATGATGAAACCCTATCTCTACTAAAAATACAAAAATTAGCTGGGCATGGTGGCATGCACCTGTAATCCCAGCTACTCAGGAGGCTGAGTCAGGAGAATCACTTGAACCTGGGAGGTGGAGGTTGCAGTGAGCCAAAATCATGCCACTGCACTCCAGCCTGGGTGACAGAGCCAGACTCAAAAAAAAAAAAAAAAAAAAATTCGTTCACTGCTTTGTTTTCTTAAAAAAGTTTAGGATTATAAAGAGTAGTGTCTTCTCTCTAAATTTAATATACTTACATATTATATCCATTATATTATATTTAGCTCTTACGTCCTAGGTATTTGATCAGTTTGAGCATTTCATTGCTAGGCCTTTAAGGGGCTCCTGCTCCATGTCTTCCTGCCATCCTCACTAGCTCGAGACAAAGCAGAAGGGCCAGAGAGAGAGGGGACTCCATCAGAGCCCACCCGAGGCAGACAATATATAGTATGATAGAATAAAACAATGTAACAGCACGCTTCCTAAATAACAGGTCATATGCTTTAATTATTTAATCTACTGGTAGTGTATTGCCTCTATCAGCAAAAAAGCCTTTCCCAAACACCTGCTTATGGGGCTGGGCTGCGTCAGGCCGGATGAACCAGACAGTCCTGGTGTTTGGGGCATGGAGCAGGGAAGGGCAGCTCATGGCAGCATGGAGGGCTTCATCGACAATGGGGGTGAGGTCATGCAAGGAGAGGGCTTGGTGTAGAGACCTAGGTCAGTGGGGTAGTAGCACCATCAGGGGCAACTGGCAGTGAGGCCTCAGCAGCACCTTTAGAATCCAGCAAGATCCCTTTGGGTGGGGTGGGGTGGGAGAATAGTAGTTCACGGAGTAAGTAGGCCACAGTTCCTAAGAACAGAAGCCGATCAAGGCAGGGGTCCAGTGCCCAGATTGGAGAACTTGTCCTCAGGGATAGGACAGAGCCTAGTAATTAGAGCAGAGTCAAAGTGTGAGAGCCAGCCAGGGGCCCTGCCACAGGAGGCCTCATGTGGCATCTCCTCCCCTTCAGCCACCTAAGGGCAGACTTGAGCAGAGGTCCCTGAGGTCTGTGGGGTAGGGTCTAAGCAGAGCCTGAACGAATGTCATGCCCAAGGCTGTTCTGGCAGGCTGAGCCTGTAGGACCAACAGTGAAGACTCAGCACGAACAGGTCTGCGCTGTGGGTGTCCAGGCTGTGCAGGAAGCAGGGCCAGAGGCCGCCTCTGCTGCTAGAGCTCCGTCCCTGCTGCTCGGCTCCTCTTCTCCACCATCACACCAGGAGTCAGGGCCCTGGGGAGAGCTGACTAGAACACATCCTAGAAAAAGGATGGCTAGGACTGTTTCTCTGCAAGGTGGAATCAGCTCTTCATTCAAGAGGTAAACTGTGGCCAGAAGTTACTGAGGGTTCTATGGGTGAAGTCCACCTAGGCAGGAGTAGAAATTATAGAATTAACTGACTTTTCTCAATTGGAACCTTTCTTCTCAGGCTCTAGAATCTGCAGTGCCCTGTTTGCACTCCTTGGTGGCAATGGAGGAGCAGCCCTCTTCTCTCCTGTCTTCCCTGCCTACTGGAGTCTCTCCTTCTTTCTGACTGTTTTCTGAGACAGAGTCTCACTCTGTTGCCCAGGCTGGAGTGCAGTGGTACGGTCTCGGCTCACTGCAACCTCCGCCTCCCGGGTTCAAGAGATTCTCCTGCCCCAGCCTCCCAAGTAGCTGAAATTACAGGCATGCCCCATCATTCCCAGCTAATTTTTATATTTTTGGTAAAGACGGGGTTTCACCATGTTGACCAGGCTGGTCTCAAACTCCTGACCTCATGATCCACCCACCTCGGCCTCCCAAAGTGCTGGGATTACAGGTGTGAGCCACCGTGCCTGGCCTGTAATCTTTCTCGAAGTCTACCCAGACAGCACTGTCTCCCGCTCCCAGTGACATTAGCAGCCCCTCCTCCCCCTCCCCCCAATTGACAAATGTGAGTGTTTCTAAGTGTCTCATGGCGTTAACAAGGGATGCACCGCTTAATCACGTGTGGAACTGCCAACAGATGAAAGGTTACTTCCCATGTGCCTCCCCACCCTGCAGTGAGGCAGCAGCCTTGTGTTGGGGTTTCTGAAGAGCCCTCCTGCTCTGAGGACATGTGCTATTTCCAGCCAGAGTTGTCCACCTGCAACTTTCTGCTAGGGTTAGCAGTTTCATCTCCCATTATTGAGAGTACAGCTGGAGTAACTTTGAAGTTGGTTCCATCATGTTAAATGTTAACTGTAATTTCTCTTGGCCCTTGCTGGAGAGTGCTTTCCTTCCTGTTGGTATGATAATAGCCACAGCTATATTGGCCATGTGCTAGCTGACCACCTCAGCAATTGCTTTTGCTCCCAGACTGACATAGAAGGAGCTTTGTACTATGCATCATGGAACTTGGGTTTTGACCTGGTTCTGCCAGGAAGCCATGTGATCTTGAGCAAGGGCATTCTCTTTTCTGATCCTCATTTTTCTGCTCTCTACAATTCTGGGTAAGGGCTAGAGGATTTCTAAAGCCCTTCCACTTGTAAGTCTGTGATTCCAAGATGGGGAGACTACACAGTTACTCGTAACTCCTCTTTCCCCCTCTGCCCCTGGCCTACGCTCCCCACTACAGTGCTTCTCCACGTGCTTATCCCAAGTAGGTAGCTGGGGTTGGGGAATACTAGCAATATGTAGAGAGCTCAGGGCCATTCTGACCCTCTGAACTTGAAATCCTCAGAGAGCCTTCTATTCTAATAAAAGGGCAGAATTTTGGTGCTATGACACTCTCTACATTAAACTCTATTATATTAAGGAAACCTTAGAACTCAGAAGTACAGTCTAGCTTGATAATTTACAATTCTGCTGGGATTAGTATGAGGAATAATTATATCTATTTATTTATTCCACTGTCAGAATGTTGACTCGAGATTTTCGTATTGTCTCTGTCACTGAAGATTATAATTAAATAATATGTCATATGTATTGATCACATTTTTATAAATTTGCTTGATATGCTATAGAGGCTTTTTTCTTTTTACAAAATATCATGAGATTAAATTCGAAAGTTTGCCAGGCCATCTAGGTCTGTTTAAGAGATTTTTTTTTCCTGAATAAACCACAATTTTTTGATGGCTTGTCATTTTGACATCAACTAAAGTAACTTCTTTTCTCCTTAGTGCAGAACTGTATCTCTTTTAGCCTTTAGTCAGACTTAATAGCTATAATGACATTACAGTAAGAAGTAGTATGTATCTTTGAAGGTAGACTTTAAATTTCCTTTGTGCATAAACTCACAATTTTTCATAGAATAGTCTTTTTTCTTTTTTTCTTTTTTTTTTCTTTGAGATAGAGTCTTGCTTTGTCTCCCAGGCTGTAGTGGCACCATCTTGGCTCACTGCAACCCCTGCCTCCCTAGTTCAAGTGATTCTCCTGCCTCAGCCTCTCAAGTAGCTGGGATTACAGGCTTGCACCACCACACCCAGCTAATTTTTGTATTTTTAGTAGAGAAGGTGTTTTGCCATGTTGACCAGGCTGGTCTCCAACTGCTGACCTCAGGTGATCCACCTACCTCCGCCTCCCAAAGTGCTTGGATTGCAGGCATGAGCCACCATGCCCAGACAGAATAGTCTTTCTTTTCTGTGCATTTATTATGAGAACTTTTCCAATGGAATTCAAACTCAGGTCTCTTTTATCCAAAGCCCAGTTTTTCCTTCTGCATCAGATGGTCCATTCCTAGACAGTAGCACTATGAACCAAAAGACCTGGGTTCCTCACGCGTCGCTTGGACTCAGCTACGGAATATGACGAAAGAATATATTCCACTACAAATTTTCTCAGCCTATTTCTCTTTTGCTTGAGTCACAAAACATTTACCTACTTTAGGGACAGGACTCAGAGAGTACAGTGAAACCTTTTCTAATACTTGCTTTGGATATATGTTTCATGTATATTCTTAAGTAGCAAGGCGAGTTTCTTCAGTCTGCCAGAAACACGTGTTGTAATCAGCTCTTCAGTCATAACAACAATAATATAGCACATGTGTAAAGTTTTATAAAGGGCTTTCATATACCTTATCTCAGATGAGCGTTAAAGCATGCTGTGATACAGGCAGGCATTATTATTATTAGTTCATTTAATGGATTCTTTTTTAAAAGGCCCAGATAATTTAAGATTTTTTCATATCATCTAACTAAGAAATAATAAAGCTGAGACTAGAACTCATGTCTTCTGAATCCTTAATCTAGTGTCTTTTGGCCTCCTTTTTTTTTTTTTTCCTCTAATGAGCTTTACAAACATAAGTAAAACTGTATCTCCAGCTTCCCTTACCTCTTCATTTGTTTAAGGCAGGCCCTTCATTTTGCTGTAACATCCCTTTGCCTGAATAGATGTTGCATGAAATAAAATGGTAGCACCAGCTGGGCATGGTGGCTCATGCCTGTAATCCCAGCACTTTGGGAGGCCGAGGCGGACAGGTCACCTGAGGTCAGGAGTTCAAGACCAGCCTAGCCAACAAGGTGAAACCCCATCTCTACTAAAAGTACAAAAAATTAGCCGGGCATGGTGGCAGATGCCTATAATCCCAGCTACTCAGGAGACTGAGGCAGGACAATTGCTTGAACCGGGAGGCAGAGGTTCCATGCAGTGAGCCTAGATCTCGCCACTGCACTTCAACCTGGGCAACAAGAATGAAACTCCATCTTAAAAAAAAAAAAAAAAAAAGATGGTAGCACCTTTTTAACCCAAGTAAAGACAGAGCAGTAGCAAAAGAAGAAAGATCCTGATTGTATTTGACTGAGAGACTCACATTCCTCCTACCTCATCTCCATGTCCCTTCACTATTCATACTGTGGCTTCTTGGGGAAGCTCATGGCCTGTTTTCAAACAGCTTGATTGTAGTCCTGGGCCATGAGGAAATGCATGAGCAAAAGCAGCACTGGCAAGTGGCCGATGACCCCGAGAAGAGGCCATTTGGTGTCGGGTGGTAAGAGGTTGTGGTCAGGAAGCACTTTCCTCCCTGGGTCATCTGGATGCCCCTGCAGGCCGCCAGCCTGCTTGTACCCTTATCTCTTTACCCTCAGGGAACCTTGCTCTGTTGACTGACACTTAGGTTGGCATTTGGTCTTTATCATCAGGGATTCTTCACACTAGTGCAAGGCCTAGGAAGGCCGACCGGCAAATCATCCTTGTGGCTGTTCTCGTCTCTAAAACGAGACTGACCTAGCGCTCTTCGATCTGGCCATGCTTCTGCTGGGAAACAAAAGGGGATAGTAGGGAGAACTCTGGAGGGCTGGATTTTAATCCTTGCAGTCTGTATGAACTTGGGCAAGTTATCGATCTCTGAGCTTCAGCTTAATTCCTTTATAAGTAAATTGTGGATGATAAATAACACCTACCCCCACTTATTTCCTCAGATTAGTATTGGGAGGCGTGAGTGAGCTTCTGTGTAAAGGCGCTTTGCTTAAATGCAAGGGACCCGCTCTGAAGGAAGGGACTAGGCTCTGGGAGACTGTTTTAGGGGACCTGTCAAACTGAGCAGTTTTTAAGATGAGAAAGAATTGTTTTCTGTCCTTACCCCTAGTAAGGACCAGGATTGCCTGCCAGAGTTACACCCATCGCTCCAAGCCTTCCGCCCTCCTCTAAGGAGTGAGACTGAAACTCAGCCACTATTTGGCTGTGACATTTCTTCACATCTGAGGCACAGCCAAGAACATGGCCTCACTCTCCCTCCCACTCTTCTTTCCTTTTTCCTCCCTTTCTCTTGCCTTCACTTCATTTCAAACAAGCGAGTTGTGTTAGTCGGTTTTTTAATGAGGTTTTTCCAGCCTCTTGTTTTTTTGTCCTTGACCATAAAGAACTCCCAGTTACCCAAAGCTGAAAATAAAATTTGGCAAAAGTAAGCCAAAAGTATAGTCTCATTGATGTTGATATTTTTAAGCCTCTCTTTTAAGAGAGAGAGAGAGAGATGTGGTGGTGGGGGCGGGTGGTGGTCCTCTGGGAGAAAGGGGCAGATTGTCATGGAATAAGTATCTGTTTGAGTACCCTAGGGTGAGGAGTTTACATCTTTTTCTGAAAACAAGGCACCTTCCTTCTTTTTAAGAGTGTTGTGGCTGTTTTGATGCCTTTTGAAAGTGCCACAATTAATTTGATTGAACTCCTAAGCAGTTGGTTTAAAAAAAAAAAAAAAAAAAAGGAAAGAAAGAAAAAGGAGAATGGTCACATGAATTTAGCATCACATGGGAAATTCACTGTAATCCATCGGTCTTTTAGGCAGCTGATGACCATGGGCCAGATTGTTCATTTCACAAAGGGAACCCTTTTAAAAATGAGAAGACTTTTGTCTAGAGCCCAAACTTCCCCAGGGGGAAGGACTCATTTATAACCCATTCTGAGTATTCTTCTCTCCTTAAATCTCACTGGTTAAATACGAGTTTCTGTGGTGCACTCAGCCACAACATGGAAATAAGTAGTGCAGTGAGCAGTTAGCGTAAGGGAGTTCCAGACCTGGATCCAGTCTCAGCTTTGACCCTCCCTGGTAAGCTGCGTAATCACAGGTGTGGCCCTGAGCTGATTTAAGATTTGATTTTCTACTCTGTGAACTGAAGCAGTGACACTCATCCTTCCTACCTGGGAGGATGGATTTGGAAGAGAAAAGTTGTTGATAATGTAAAAGTGTTTTGAGAAATATCTTAGCTATTCTCAAAATTATAAACTTGGGGTTGTGGAGGGGATTGGTGAATTTGTGGCAAAATTGGTGACCAAGGTCTCCAGTTCTTTCCCCCATATGGCATCTCTGTCCAAAGGTGAGCCTCTGTTTCCTTAATAGGCACCACTTCCCTCCAAGGATTCAGGGACCATTCATCACGGTGGTGTCGAGTCCCCAGGAGGTCAGTGTCCTGCTGCGGTGCTCTGCCACAGCACTGGCGTTCCACGGCCCCCAGTCCCTCTGTGGGCTCCTTGCCTCCTTGTTTCTCCGCTTTCCCAGATGCTTCTTCCCTTCTTGTTTGCACATTCTTCCTGGAGGAGAATGGTAGCTCATTGTCAAAGGCTGGACAGGAGACAAGGTAAGAACTGTTAGTGTCTGTGAGATGCTTGGGGATTTCTCATCGTGTTCACCCTGGCTTCCTGCGGGAATCCTCACACCTCTTCGGCTGGGGCCGCCCTCCTCTGTGTTCTCAGTGCGGTCCGCTCCGCTCCGTAGCCTCTGCTAGACCACTTAGCGCATGAGTCATCCCAGGACGCTTCCCATCAGGCTTCGAACTCCTCCAGAGGCAGGGACTCCACCCTTCCGATTTTCTGTATCCCCAGTGCCAGACATATGCTAAGCACTTGAGAAATGTTTTGATCAGTGAGTTAGAGGCGGAAGAGACCCCACCTCCTTTATCGTACCCATTGATGAAACTGAAGCCCAGAGCTGATATGTGAGGTGATCACACAGAGAATACTAGAACTGAGATTAGACTAAGGCAGAGATTCGCCTGTTCAAACCCTGCAAGGCTGATCACTGTCAGGGCAGGGTAGGGAGAGGCTGCCTGGAGGATGTGTGGTAGTATTGATATATGTACATGTAATATTTATGTGTGTTAAATCCCAGTTCTAGTATATCCACTGTGGTATATCTATATATATATCCTGACCCCGGGTTGGCTGTGTGTTAAAAAATCAAACTGAAATCACCTCCAAAAGGAAGGCAGCACTGAATAAAAGTAAAGTCAGAGCTGGGCCTGGGGTCACAGCCTGGCTTCCTGCCCTGCCAGCTACTGGCTCTTTGACCTTGGCTGAGTCATTGCCTCTCCCTCATCTCATTTGCCTTGTTTATACAATGGTATCTGGCCAGGCATGGTGGCTCACGCTTGCCATCTCAGCACTTAGGCAAAGGCAGGAGGATCAGTTGAGCTCAGGAGTTTGAGACCAGTCTGGGCAACATAGTGAGACCACATTGCTATTTAAAAAAAAAAATAGGGCCAGGCGTGGTGGCTCACACCTGTAATCCCAGCACTTTGGGAGGCCGAGGTGGACAAATCACCTGAGGTCAGGAGTTTGAGGACAGCCTGACCAACACAGAGAAACCCCGTCTCTACTGAAAACACAAAATTAGCTGGGTGTGGTGGTGCATGCCTGTAATCCCAGCTACTTGGGAGGCTGAGTAAGGAGAATCGCTTGAACCCAGGAGGCAGAGATTGCAGTGAGCCAAGATCGCACCACTGCATTCCAGCCTGGGCAACAAGAGCAAAACTCTCTCAAACAAAGAAGAAGAAAAAAGAGAATGTAGACTGCTGGATCTCTGAAATTTCTCCATGTTCAAAAGTCTAACCTTCTAAGACTTTCAAGAGTTTTAGAAAAAAGTTTGAGCTGCTAGAGGAAAAAGGGGAACCGTTTTAAAACTTAAGTCAGAGAGTTCTTACAAAGGAGATTTTTTTGTTAGAGATACTGAAATTTTTTTTTTTTTTTTTTTTTTTTATGAGACAGATTCTTGCACTGTCACCAGGCTGGAGTGCAGTGGCATGATCTTGGCTCACTGCAACCTCCGACTCCCTGGTTCAAGCAATTCTCCTGCCTCAGCCTCCCAAGTAGCTGGAATTACAGGCATACGCCACCAGGCCCAGCTAATTTTTGTATTTTTAGTAGAGGCGGAGTTTTACCCCGTTGACTGGGATGGTCTCCATCTCCTGGACCTCGTGATTCACCTGCCTCAGCCTCCCAAAGTGCTGGGATTACAGGCATGAGCCTCCACTCCCAGCCCCAAAAATTCTTATCTTAAAACCATTTCCACTGGAGTCTGTCCCACCATGCACAGTTAGCCTGTGCTTTAAACCCCCCCTCCCCCCACTGCCAAATGAGTTGCTGTTGGGAGGCTTTTGAATGTTTGACTCTGTGTCTCTGTGGACCACAACAGGACCACAGGCTGTTACACATTTAGCATTTAACTAATGTTATGGAGTGACAGAATCGCGTTTGTGTGGCTGATAGAGACCATTGCAAGTAACTAACAACCATAGAAATAGTGCCTTGACCTTTTCATATCTGTGGAGGCTGATTCTCAATCTCCACCCTGTCCCGCACACACTCTGGCCTCTCCCTGCCCTGTCCTGAATAGTTACTAGGGCTCACAGGACTTGCAGGGTGACCCTCTGCCTCAGGGAGATGGGCACTGCCCGGAGGGTGGTGAGCCTTCGTTGAGAAGACCTGCACTGCCTCTCCCTGAGGGCTTTCCACACCAATTCATTCCTGGTCAGTGGCAGGCACATTTCACACTGAATTCCACCCCACGGGGCTGTGTCTAATTGGACAAATTTGAACAGCAGGCAGCACAGCCACTGCAGCAGGGAGCATTGATATATGGCCCAAGCAAGGGACTAGAATCTTAAAGTGACAGGGCTCCGTTTTCAAAGAATAACTGGCTGGCTTCCAGGAGTAACAGGCCTGATGATGACCAGCAAGAGAGAGATGGGCCAACCCACAAAGCAGGGGCATTTTCAGAGAGGTGTTTTTGAAATGAGTCTCTCCATTTTTTCTGGTCTTGGTGGCAAGATAAACAGGATATGGTGGTCCCTAGGGACTGTCTTCTGGGACCCAGTCATGCCGAGTGTTTCTCTCACTAGAGACTCACAGTATCTGGATCCAGATTAAATCTGGCTAAAATATACCGCAGAGAAGCCTCAGCAGAAAGATGAGTGAAAAATCATGTTGTCATACATTACTAAGCACCCACCATTCGTTTGTCATCCATCAAATCTCTATTAATGCTGTGTGTGCTATTAAATGCACTCTGCCCAGACACAGTGGAGCTTGTGAAGTTTGTGGTCTAGGAGGGGAAAAGACGTTAATCAGTCTCACAAATTAACATAATTACAAATTGTGTGGAGTATAATGAAGGAAAAATTCCATGTGGTGTGAGAGCATCTGAAAGGGGTATGCAGGAAGCATTTCCCTAAGGAGGTCACGTTTAAGCTTGGCTGTAATGGGTGAAATAAATCAGCAAAGAGGGTAAGAGGGGAGGAGGTAAAAGAAATGGTTTAGGAGTTGAAAGAGGGCCTGGGTGGCCGGAGCTCAGCATCTAAGGGGGAGAATAACCTGGGGTGACTGTGAGGTCTTGCTGCTCATGTGGACTTTAGTTTTATCCTGAATAAGAAGCATGTTTTCAGCAGAGGGTAAAGTGATCATATTTGAGTTTTTAAAAGATCACTCTGGGCCAGGTGTGATGGCTCATGCCTGTAATCCCATCACTTTGGGAGGCTGAGGTGGGTGGATCACCTGAGTTTGGGAGTTCGAGACCAGCCTGACCAACATGGAGAAATCCTATCTCTACTAAAAATACAAAAAATTAGCCGGGCTTGGTGGCACATGCCTGTAATCCCAGCTACTTGGGAGGGTGAGGCCGGAGAATCACTTGAACCTGGGAGGCGGAGGTTGTGGTGAGCTGAGATCACACCATTGCACTCCAGTGTGGGCAACAAGAGGGAAACTTCGTCTGAAAAAAAGAAAAGATCACTCTGGCCTTGGTGTGAAAGACAGGACAGGAGACTGTTAGAGAAGTCAAGTGGAAAATGATGGAATGAATTAGGCTTCCCCAGTAGCAAACAGAAGAGGACAGTAATGTGGACAGTCATGGGTGTTAGGAGGGCTTTGTTATGGAGTGGATATGGGTGGGTGGAGAGGAGGAGATGGTAAGGATCTCTCCCCAGTTTTCTGGCTTATTTCACTCATTTAATGTCATTCAGTAAGAGCTGCCAGTCACATGGAGGAGGAGGCTTGGATGCACTGCATTTCCAGTGGAGATGTCAGGAGGCTAAATCCACAGTCAGATCTATGGGTCTTCAGCACAGAAGAGATGTTTGGTCTAGGTGTTTCCTTAGGAAAGAATGGGGAGAGAAGAATGGGAGGTGATGAAAAGATGGATTGGACACAATCTCTCCTTTTAGGCAGCTCAAAATCTATTTGTATTTGTTGTTAGAGGAAAAAAAAAGAAAAAATAAATGACAGTAGAAGGAATAATAATTTTAAAGGAAATATAAAAGCACAATAAAATTTTTTATTAAAAAACTAAATTTAAAAAAATTGGGGAGAGAGATCCAAGATGGCCGATTAGCAGCAGCTCAGGATTGTAGCTCCCAGTGAAAGTGCAGAGAGTGAGTGGATGCTGCAATTTAAGACGAATTTCTGTTGCCCATAAACTGGGAGATTCCCAGTGGAGGAGCTACACGGGTCACCAGCGTGACTCTTTTGGCCAGCGCAGTGCTTCTCAGTGCAGAGTATACGGGACTGGGTGCCCTTTGAGTCGGGCTCGGCTGGTCCCATCCCCACAAGGAGAACAGCAATTGGAAGTGCTGAGGACTGAGAGTTTCAAAGTAAGCACAGCTGAACCCGGGAAGGCCTAGCTCTGTGGGGAAGGGGCGTCTGTGAAGGAAAACTAAGAAACAGAAAAAACTTCATCACCAACAAGCCTGACATCCACTCAGACCCAATCTGAAAGTCGGCAAAGACGACAGGTGGATAAATCCACAAAAATGGGAAGAAACCAGTGCAAAAAGGCTGAGAACACCCGAAATCAGAATGTCTCTCCTCCTACAGGGGATCGGAGCTCCTCATCAGCAAGGGAACGAGGCCTGACGGAGAATGAGTGTGATGAACTGACAGAATCAGGCTTCAGAAGGTGGATAATAAGAAACTTCTGTGAGCTAAAAGAACATGTACTAACCCAATGCAAAGAAACTAAGAACCTTGAAAGAAGATTTAACGAAAT